>JASFDF010000038.1:0-113378 GCA_036937115.1 Nidularia sp. FH-822889
TGAGCTGATATTCACCATCTACATGAGACCAAGTAACCTCTTCAGGGTCTTCTGTTTCATCAATAGCCACATCATATCAACCTTGTAAATTCCAGTGGCCCATTTCAAATGTAAAAATACAATCATTATTGGCTGAGAATATGAGTATAAAAGTGCATAATCAGTTATAAATTTATACTCACTGCAAATAGGGGAATATTGGCATGCCAATATTCTAAGGACTGGAGAGAGAGTAGAGGATACCTCATGAGAGAATTGAACAATGGGCTTCATATATTCAGTAACAATGCTATTAGGATCCAGCACATTAGCAACATAAAGCAAGACTTTTCCTTTGGCAGGTTGAAAACTATTAAAGGTTTCATTGACATCTCCATCTGCATAGTTAAACACATTGCCATGAGCATGTCCACATATAAATCCTCCTGAAAAATTACCATAGACCTGAAAAATACTTTTAATTTAAACTATACCTTCTGTTTTTGAAGCTTGTAAATCTTTTGTATTGTCCTTCTTGTTATTGTCATTCTTTGAAGGGCTGTTTGGTGGACTTTGCATTTTTATATCTGAATTTCAAGGTAATATAAATTATTACTAATGATGTTGTTAAAAACCTACCTTCATCATGCAAAGCCTTCATCTCTGGAGACATTATTACAACATTTACAGCCATTGCATATGAATATATGAAATTTAGTTTTATATTATTAAGATACCTACCATCTACATTTGTATTTGCTACAATAATCAAGAAATAAATATATATACAAGCTAAAAAATATCTACCTGACTTCTTGTCTCCTGTTACATCTAAAGTAACTTACACTAAGTAATGTATATGATAGAAGCAACTACATACCTTTTTTAGCTGCATTCACATCGACTGTGGAGCTGGCAAGGGGGTTAGGTGTTGTGTGTATGTCAACCTCAGAGCTGGTGGGGGGCTTGAGCATTGCATGCACATTGACCATGGAGCTGGCAGGGGGGTTGGGTGTTGTATGCACATCAACTGCAGAGCTGGTAGGGGGCCTGAGCATTGTATGTGTGCTAACTGTGGAGCTGGCAGGGGTGTTGGGTGCTGCATTTGCATTGACCTAGGAGCCAGCAGGGGGGCATGAGCATTGCATGCATGTTGACCATGGAGATGGCAGGGTGTTGGGTGTTGCATTCACATCAACCTGGGAGCCAGCAGGGGGCTTGAGTATTGCATGCATGCTGACTGTGGAGCTCACAGGGATGTTGGGTGTTACATTTGCATCAACCTGGGAGCCAGCAGGGGGCTTGAGCATTACATGTGTGCTGACCATGGAGCTGGTAGGGGTGTTGGGTGCTGTGTTTGCATTGGCCTGGGGACTGGTGGGGGGTTTCAGCTCCTTGCTGCCATTGTTGATATCATCCCCACTGCTTCTGTTATTATTGTCCTCTCTGCTGCTGATATTGTTGTTGTCCTTGCTGCTGCTGCTGCTGTTGTCCTTGCTGCTGCTACTGCTTTTGTTCTTGTTGCCACTGCTCTCTTCACCACTGTTGTTGTTGCTGGCATCACTGTCTTTGTTACTGGTGCTGTCATTGTCACTCTGGTTATCATAGCTGCTGCTGTCACTGGTCTTGAGGTCAGACCTGCAGACCCAGCTGCTTGCAGTAATGGCAGGGGCAGCAGGATGTGCTACACCCTTGGTGGTGGGATGAGGGCACTTGGATAGAGCAACATCAGCACTGCTCACCTCCAGCTGCTGTGCAGTGCTGCAGGGGGTTAGTGTGATAAGTTGGAAATGGTACATATAGCAGCATACTGCATTAGCTTGCTGGGATCACTGCCAGCACTGAGTGCAGCATCCTCAGAAGCCTTCTCAGAAAAAGTCCTCCTATGTGGGGGCATTTGGTAGTTAGTCACAAGGTATCAGGTATGGGGTAACAATGCACCTGTTCTCCTTTGATTTCCTCTTTGTTGCTCTCCCCTTTTCATTGTCCTTTTGCTTCTGCTTCTCTTCCTCCTCCACCTCAGACTCATTGTTCTTGCTCTTGCTGACATGCTTCTTCTTCAGTGGCTCCATAGTGGTATCAGCATCAGATGTTGCATGCTTGCAATTATTGCAAGAAGTTGTCAGGGTGTGGCACTTGATGCCACTGTGAGGCTGTTGAGGACTGGAGGCTATGTTGAGCCATATTGTGTTGGTGGACAATAGTGGTGATGGAGTGACAGTGGGTGGTGGAGCAATGGTGGGAGTGGAGCAATGTAGTAGATGAGTGCACAGGGCATGGCCACACACAGCATTGATGAGCTGGCACAGTTTTTGCTGTAAACACCACAAGTGCTGAAACCCTGTGCTGTGTCCAAAATTAGTTAATAAATACTCTCTGTTCATTAGTTTGAAAATGCCTTAATAGTATAATGGTTATTACAACTGTACATACTATACATTATGTGATATCCTGTTAGACCAAAGTTCAACTCTCACAGTGCAAAATATTTTTTTAATACATATTATGCAACAAGTAATATAGTTCATAGGATTACTAGCAATGAATTAAAAGGATATTTATTTATATATTGTATGGTTAAGTCTGTCCATACTCCAACAGATTCCATTGGTGTTAAATTTTGGGTGGACTCCCAGAGAGTTCGGTGGGAGTCCAGCTAAGCTAAAACACTAGTTTATAGTGAGGATATATCCTTGCAAACTCCAGTGGGAGTCCAGTGGAATCCGGCGGACTCCCACAGGAATAGGGGGTTAATGGTAAAGTCCTCAGTTATCTATGAGGTAATTACGCTGCTTCTTTTTCTCTGGGGAGTCTCCTCACTACCTGCATTTACTTTATCCTAGCACTTACTTCGGCAACCGGCACATACGACAAACTTGCGCATAGGAGCCTTCGACTCCAGGCTAATAGTCTCGGACCCCAGCGTCGACACAAAACCAGCAGCGATGCCAACTGCGCGGAGTGAGGCAGATGGGGTACATCTTCGTCTTTATACCTCTCAATGTCGTCTCTCGAAATCAGCGGCCTCGTTATTCTCACCCATCCCCGCGCTTGGCTAGATGCTTCCACTCTCAATTGCGGAATGCTAGGTCAGTAATCCGTGCAACAATTCTTCATCAAGTGCGTATATATGCTGCTCCAACATGAATTTCACTAATGCAATCTACTTTTTACATCACAGACTGCTGTCTCCGTATTCGTAACGCCCACTAAAACACGATCGCAATCGAAAACGATGAGCTGGCAACTTATCACTCCGTCGCCTCAGCCATATCATCGAGACAAGAAGACGCGCCCTCAACACTACGGAGCCCTCTTCACCGCCTTCGGGATATGAGCCACTGTTCTACACTGGAACAGCATAGGTTGGGGGTTTTGAGTAGCGTTTGGGTATCGGGAGATGCATATCAGTTGCATACCCGCAAGGTATGTGCGCTGATTATGCACCTCGTCCCACATTGCTGGGTTTTATTCCCAAAAGATACAGCCTTCGACGTGTATGAGGAGAAACTGGAAACTGCAATATCTCTATACCTCGAAGATATGCTATCGCGACGACTGCGACTATGGCAGGAGTCTTTTACCTTGCACCCACTCGCTCGATAGCAAGATATCGACAGTATCCACGACATGAGGCCATGCTCTTCACTCTGAAACATCGAAGTAGAAGCACGTCACCGTATCCCGGCACCTTGAAATCCGGAGGTATGCGCTGGAGGACGGATCGAGGGGGATCGACGCCCCAGGGACGAGACGCCTGTGCAGGGAGGTGTTCGATAGGTAAGAATCGTTGTTTCTCCCTGCGAACGATGCTGATCAGGTCTCGTTAATACCTCGCAGCCGTTTCTCAAGACTCCGCGACGTGAATATTATCAAGACCATGAAGTTCGTTCAGAGGGTTGATAGCAGCATCTCATATTATTAATATAGAACCTTTAAAACGATTCTGTCGTGCGAGAGTATATACAGCGGGAAGAAATGCATTTCAGTCGTCGGAAGCTTTAGTCCTCAACAATGTAAACTGGTGAATGCCGTACCAGGAGACACGAACTGGGCAGCGGGTCCAATCGATTTTTAAGTTGGATTCATTCAAGAATCAATACCAAACCAGTATGTTCACCCGGCTTATATATCTCGTTAGTGAACGTCTATATATACACTTCGCCATGTCCAGGAACTCGTTTGTTCTATGGCAACCAAAAGCCTTGGCATTCGCAACGAGATTTTAAACAAGGTATCTACGGCGCGTGAATTCCAATCAGCTCAACTGCCATCATCTATCTGAACGCCTTCACCTCTGCCCTCTCTGCACAAATCTTCATTTTATATCGCATCACGACTTCGTAGATCACTTTCAGAGCCATGCACCGCACCTCATTCAGTATGCGATACGCCTATTGTGAGAGGAGCTAAGGGCTCGATTATATTCCTAGCCACGAGCCTGCTGCTTCAAGTGCCCTTGATACCATTGTCAAATGTTCGCAACCGAGGTGGATCTTGAGGAACATCTGCATTCTTTCTCAATTATGAAGCTTCAACATTCGACTAAGGAACACCCGAGCATTGACTCGGGGAGATGAAGTGTATATCTGATCCTGGCCATTATCTCGATTTCTTACGAAAAACCCAACTTTATGCTCCTAATGTTTCTCACAAAGTGAAGGGTATTCTTGTTCAATTGATGACCTGCTTTCTATAAATCCTGTGTTTCGAGTATTACAGAAAGGAGCCCTTCATCTCAGAACAATTTTTGAACGCTGGCATCATCTTTTGCACTTTTTCATCTTCTATCACCCCCCTAGATTCGCTAACAAGCCAGAATCAAAGAATCAAATAGCTACTAATAGCATCCAGTGCAAGTGTATAAGAGGTCGATGACCTGAGTGCATGCTGTATTGTATTCGCTATGCTAAGAATCACACTCTATACAGCCATCTTGGCTAGCACCACCTTTGCTGTGTGTCCAGGCTTCAATTACGCAATCGGTGGTGAACAGAGATTGAACGGTGGTGTTAACCGATGTGTGTATAACTCCACTCTACTCATGTAATTATATTTCGCTGATTACAACACAGGGAGCGTTTATGATGACTCCTGCAATCAGGTAGACGGCTTAACTACTACCCTGAATCCCTGCCTTCAAGGGATTTTTGGCTGCTCACCACCCCCTATATTATTCAATACATACACGAACACATTCACTAGAATGAAGTAAGTCTTCAAACTGAAATATTAGAGAATGTGCGAAAAAGATATATATAACGGATTTATGTCTGTTGTGCGTTGCGCCGCTTGGAAGCGATGTGGTGTTTTCTCGCGCTAAATCTGCTCATGGAGCTATGTTTCTGCGCAACGCAAAAAAGACATACACCTTATATATGTGTTTTGTGCAAGCTCCTTATTGTATTCCAAGCTAAATAATGTACTTCCTGGTATTAGTTATACATGCAGCGGAGATCCCAACTCGGAAAAATGTGGCAATGATGTTATTTCTGTTTGTGTAAGTAAACATGCGCACGTTCCTCAAAGATATCATAAGCTTATTTACATGCTTATTGCCGGAATTCTTCGCAGTGTCGCAATGACGGAAACTGATCATAATATTGTTTGACATATCTCAGGAGCGTCGGTTTTTTCTAGAAATTCCTATCGTAGAATACATTTCGTAGATCAGTCTTCTGTAGCTTTCACGTACACCAGTAGCGATTTGGCATTTACTCCGTTCAACTTCCTACAGCTCACTTCGCGTAAACGTAAAAAGCACGGCAATGTCAATGTTAAAATAGAAGGGTTGCCTCTTATGTTTTCCGGGCTTTGACAATTTTTTGCTGCATGTTCACCGAACGGGATTAAGTTGGAACGAGTATGAGAACGCGCATGCTCACAAAATTCAAGCTGACGCTTCCTTAATACATAATCTTGTGCTCTCTTCACGTGTGCTTGCAACACTGGATAGAAGTGTGGAGGCAGGAAGAAGCAGGGCCTGTGAGACAGTGTATCCGTTTGCATTAGAGTTCTCTCTGCGGTAGAGGTTCGTCGCAGAGAAGACATGAAGATACAGGCGTGTCACTTGTTCGCTAATCAGTCATCGAGTCGGCAGTCGTATCGAAGAAACTCAGAGAACTTCACAAAATACATGATTTGGTGGTCGGATGGCCCACTGAGCAAACATCGTCTTATTCTGAGTATCTGGCCTTCATCCTACTGACGCTGGACTCAAGCGTGCTTATGAAGCTGACATGATCAAGAGGGTGTCTTGTTCTTGTAGTACTCACTGAAATCGAGGTCTTTAATTCAGTAGACTGCGCTCAGTTCATACAACCATTTCTGATGCCGATTGTGTATACAAAGTGTTGTGCATACGAAGTGGGTGAAACAGCATCCCCAATGGGTGTCGTTAGACGGATATCAGCTTGCATGTTGAGAACATTGAAAAAAAATGTCAGTTACATATAAGGTCCAATCAAAGCTGCCCCATGCCTAACGGCTGCACCCCATCGATACGTAATATGGGCACCTACTTTTGTGTGACAGCGTAGCATCTGCATCGTGGGTCCCAAAAACCATAAGGTGTCAGAGAACATGGGGAAAGCGCCTGCAACGATGAGGGTATGAATGAACGGACTTACGGCGCAGGGGAAGACTAGCAATTACTTGCCCGAACCGAAGAAAGATAGTGCTTGTCCAGCTCCAGCTGGAAGCACCCGACCCATTCAGCATCCGCCCCATACTCTGCCCGTCAAGGTCGGCTCAAGAAACTTGACATCGCTAGATTCAGGGAAAACAGAAGGATCCTTGCCCCGGACGAGAGTGCCGTATACATGTCCAGCACCTTCTACATACTGCGGGATGAAGGCAATGCCGGTGAAGAGTGATGTGGCAAAATAGGCTCCATAAGGCGAGAGCCGACACCGAAACTTCGACAAGATGGTCCACTACAGATGAGAATCAGCATGCAGGTTAAGGGAATGAGAAGGAGCGGCGGGTACCTGAATTGATCTAACCCGTCTCTCCTCGCAGATATTCACCCGGCCCGTTCGCAAGTTGGTCAGGATCGATAGCTGTCAGCGCTCCAGAACCGCATACCCCATTCTTGTAGTCCGTACTTAGCGCATGTCGTCGTATATGCTCGGATAGCACACAATGCCAATCCCAGATGTGATACTGCTCACCGCAGTCACGGTCCTAACCATTGGGCCATCTCGAAGATCGAGTCTGACGGGATTGATAGCATCGTTGTGTCACATCACCTATGCATCACCTTCAGCCAAATCATCCCACAGGCAAAATATGGACACGAAGCACTGGCGCATCCAGCACGACCCACCACCCGCCCACATATGTCCACTCCACTACACACCCGAAGACGCGCTCAAAGTGCGAATCCAGACACACATCCTTGAGCTCCGCACCCATCGTTACAGTCACGACTGCGTGCTCATATAATACTGGGGAGAAGGGAGAAAGAGGGCCAGCTCTGAGAGAAACTACGTGTTTGATTGAGTGCGAAGGATTTGGAGCAGTATCTACCGTCGTCGGCGACGTGGAATTAGTGGAAGGAGGCGAAGTCTTTGAGCAGTTTTTCCTCATCTTTGCCCCCATCGTCCCAGCAGGAATCGGATCCCGACGAAGAGGAGGATCCTATCCTGCAGTCAGAATCGACTATGAAGGGTCTGACCTTCAGGTTTCTGTACAGGCGTGTGAACTGCTTGGAGTTGTGGCCCGTCAGTTCTCACAGACAGTCGTCCTCATCTTCGGCAGAGGAAGAAAAAGTGGACAATGGTCTTCGCACCATCGCCTAGGTTCACACCTCAGCGTCTACGGCAGCTGCACAGGCATAAGGGTTAGCTTCTGCACAAGAACAAGAAACGGAATGCAACACTCACAGACTTACGCCCCAAAATACGGTCCTAGTCCGCAGATATGGGTGGAGTACACGTCATTCCCGGTACCTGCGAGGGTGTAGACAGCCGAGGCACAACTGAGATCTCATTATGGTTTCACACCAGAGGCGGAGGGCGCGAGCTTGCATTTATGTTTCACAATGATTGTGGACTGGTAGGGGAGACGGAGCTCCATACTTACCTACATCGAAGGACTTAGCATGTTGATTCACTGGAGGGGGAATTAGAGGAGGCGAGGGTAAGTGGTGACGAAAAGATGCAAGACGCAAACATGCAGAAGTGAATGCGTGACGAGATGGAAGAAAAACACGCCGGAATGAACAAAAGTAACGTAGGTTGTGGTACCTAGTGATATGCGGCTCGCACTCTCGGGGAAAGACGAGTATGGCGCATATAATGTTCAGCGACTTGAAATCTATCTGTTGTCCTCTAAGTAACAACGTCCAACACACTCTCCCGTCCAATCAGTTGCATAAGAGGGCGATGATACTGTATCCCCGATCGAGAGAAAACCAACGTTTCCTTGTTGGCTGCAAATGATAGCAAGGAAATAGTGCATCTTTCGTCCGCGCGACAAGACCCGAATCATGCAGACTACTCTTCTCGCGAGGACTAGGCAGGTTCCTCCTCCCGCCCTTGCCCCGCTCCTGACTAAGAAACCCAAATCTCACGAAACCAAGCGTCGATGACTCACATGCAAAATACCTTCTCCAAATCTAATTTCTGTCATCCACGCCGAGGGCCGTTTCGTGCACGTAGTGCCGGTTCAGTTCGAGAGGGCAGGAGACGCACACAAAAAACTGAACATGCTCAGGCTCCTGGATGTTTGCCATCTCGGTGCAAGGAATACTCTCTTAGCTGCCAGTAGTAGATGGGTATGGAATATCCAGATGTCGAGACCTAGACGGGCATGACACTATGGTGCTGAAGCCATTTGAATTTTGTGCGCTTCGAGACGGCGCACGTGCCATCGAGCTAAGCGTCCGCACATCTGAATTTTCCATTCCGTGCTTATGTGACCGTCAACTTGACAAAGTTAGCCCTAGGTGAGCCACACCCATCATCGTCGTCATCGTCGTGGATAGCCCTCAACTCAATGTCGTCACTGCCGCTGGATGCTACCACTGCCAGCACCGTTACAGCTGATGCGTCTTCGTGCTCCACCGTCCACTAGTGCAAGCTCGACCTTCAATCATCGTTGCAGCAATAGCGAGGACTGTGCTCCGTGCACACCTATGGAAAGACGGTGGCATAATTAGAGCTCTGATGTTTTAGAATGAAATGCTCCGCTAACCTGAATCTGCATCCTTCTGCATCTGACTATAGAGCAAGACTATCGTCCGCAGAATCCAGATATCCATCTCGAGTGAGACACGTATGCTCATCGACAGCGGTCTAGTAGATCTCACTTGGCCTTGCGCATGCCCTCGCACAATACCCCGGCCTACACTACGATGATAGGCACCCGCAGCCTGCGTATGAACATACCGGCTCTCGAGGAAGCATTGGAATAGCATCAACTAGTTCGCGTCGATACGCATCCTAGCCCTAGCTTCTCAACACCAAAGCCAATCCCTCTCAGCATCCATTTCAAGCTCCAGGAGATTCTAGTGTGGCATGTTTTCGCGTTCACGTACACTCTAGCGCTGTCTACTCGAAGGGGAATATGAAATCCCATCAACCGGTCCGTGACCTGCTTCGCCCTCGCACGGCTTCCCATCACCTAGAGCAAATCGCGCCCCGCATCCGCTTCGATGGTATCTAAACTTCGGAGTGGATAGTTCAGGTTGCATCAACTGAGCAACGTCATGCTACGCGGTAGTTCTCGCTTCTCAGTATTAGGTCGTCGCGCACCAAGGTATTCTCGGTGAGGACAACCTCACTGTTCTCATATCCATCTCCGCCCCACAACTCCCCTGCTCCTCGAGCCAATAGCTTAAGCCGCACTAATCGACGACGCTCCTTGTCCCTGCCCAGCTGTTGAGGACCCAGAGTGAATTCTGCTCATCCACCTCGACGATCGTGCAATCCCTTACAAGAACTTTCAAGATATACTCCCGTATCCATCGATGTACTAGTCCTCCCCTACAGTGCTCTCCGAGAGAGAAGTTCCTAGACAAGTGGCAGAGGTGGTTGAAGTTACTATACATTCCCTCCCTACAGGCTATGCCTCGATATTCAAAGCGAATTGAAGATCGCGTAGTTCAGAACAAGAATCACCGCGATCGGCATCCCATCTACCTACACGCTATGGCTGCCCTGTCCTTCGAGAGGGACGATCCATCCGCGCCAAGTGATCAACGTGCTTCGCGTTCTCGCCCTATGTGCCGACATTCAACCACGGCGCAAGCGTCGATCATCGGCATTCCCACTGGGGACCATCACCACACACTTCCGTGGCTGCACCTGCGCTTCTACGCTGCCGCCTACAAGGGAAGTCCAGATCGTGCCAATCGGGCAATATCGGTGCAGGTTGTAGCCACCCCCCTTTCCCAGTATCTAGAGCACTTGCGCCCCGCCCCCGCTTGACGCGCCATCTTCGAGAAGTTCCAGATGCGGAGAACTCTCGCATACGTCTGCATCCATCTACGCGCCATGGCTCCGCATCCACATCTATCAGTACCGTATTCCTCTCTCCGCCGACATGCCACACCTCCGCTACTCTTCGAGAGGGAAGTTCCGGTCGCGCCAAGCGGCCGACACTACTCCGCACAGTCCCGATGTTTGAACATCCAAAGCGAGTCCCGCCCCGCATCCACGACGACCACCATGATGTTCCGAATAACAACCGCATGACCCGATCCCGCATCCACCTAGACGCTACATCTGCTTGCTACCGGTAGCAAAGTTCGAAAGGCACTGAGTAGTCAACGCCGAACCGTGTCCTACTCCTATCCTTTAGCTTTTAAAATTGAATTCTGCGGTGCATGCCTGTTGATCCCATGAAGTTTGGGAGGACATTCAGGCGACCTTCTACGCACTATAACCCCCTTCTCTTCCAGTGGAGAGTTCACAACGCACCGAGTGGTCTGTGTTGAGCTGCGTCCTCTCTTCATTGAAGGCGGGGTACCATCACGAAGCTCTGAATCAGAGCCGCGGTGGCAAGCTCCCACATCCGTTTACACACCCCATCTGAAGTCCTGTTCATGATACTTTGTAGCGTTCGACGTGACATGACGGCACATCCGCGGCTGAGAGCGGTCCAATGCTCGAGGTGCTGCTTTGAGCCATTCAGGCAGCAGCATATACTTCACGTCACTGTGAAGTAACGCCGGCATGTAACTTGACCTCGACGATCTTGCTCGGAGTGCTTTCGACTCAACGCTATTCGACTTATATGAGAAAAACTGCGCATGGTCTTTGGGGATCAAGCTCGCAACTTTTCTTCTGTAGGAGTTGTTGGATCGATCTCGGTGCACCACCTTCAGATCCAACTCAAATCCATCCATTTCATGTGTGCGAGGTTTTTCCCTCTCTTGCTGCCTTTCCCGAGCACATGACTAAATAAATTGACGCCATCTTTCGATTCCTTCATCCGGCGTTCATCCTCTCCAAAGTCTGATCACCTGTCATACATCACTCAGCTAGACTTCAAAATCAGGAATTAGCGCAGAGTTGCGGTCCACCCACCTAGAGCCCAATCAGGGTGGCGATCAAGGACGAGTTAATCGTCACCAATATTATCATAGTACTGATCATTGACGATTCACTTGAAGACTGAAGCTGTAGTTTTGCATGACATCTACTTGTGCATGCCACACTGCCGCTAAGTAGTGCTCATTGCAAGTACTTCCTACACGTAACATATCGGATTGGTTAGCAAGGTACTCATGTCAAATCCACTGTCCATTGTTCCACTGGTCATTTCGTTCAGCGCCTGTACACTTAAGTGCCACACGGATGTTATTTACACTAGCGGTTTATGGGCGCTTGAGGCCATCGTAACCCTGAATCGTCGTCCCATATTTGGGTTAAACATCGTTTGCCAAGGCACATCGGACCTTTGCCTTGGCATCCGTGCCTGGTATTTGTGACCTTATCCGCTGGTGACCAGCCCCTCGAACGCCAGTGGTGTGCTCAGGGTGTGCTGGGTTAAGGCGGAGGCAGCTGTCGCGCGGTAACAACCTCCTTGTTCCTTGTATGCCATCCAAAGGATCGAAGCATCGCCATTGCCTGCTTTTTTCTCCTTCCCCTCCTCCACGTACTTCCGCCGTCTTCTATCATCCCATCGATCCCATTCGCATGAACCGTATCTTCTATTCCTGGTTCTTAGCGCCCGTCTTCTCCGTACGCCAGAATGCTGTCAAGAACGTCCTGTTCAATATTGCCTCACTCCTCTTCAAACTCACCATCTTCAAGGTCTTCTCGTTCATCGCGTTCCGGTGGAAGGCATACACGCCTTATTTGATGTTTGCCGAAGATCCGGTGCAGAAGATTCTCTTCATTATCTCCCGCCGCTTCAACTCGCATGCGATGATTGTACTGGCCTTCGCTATTGCGTTTGCCGGCGCGGGGCTATACGACACGCTGCTGTGGGCTTTAGACGATCCGGGATACATTACGAGGTCCTCTATAGTCGAAGCGGTGACCGTCATAGATCATTTGCTCAGCGATCCGGCTTACGTCGTGTTCATGTCGAACCCAGACCAGAATGTTAGCAAGATCGACATCGACGGCACGATTTCTGGCAACCTGTTCACAGTCGGGTTCAATTTCACACTCCCCGGTTCTCCTCCTCCAAATATGGGAGAAATCGTCCCAACGACACAGCATTTCAACGACACAGGTCCGCGCATATGGCTGGACGAAGAAGGGTTTTCTGTCACTATAGACCAGAGCACCATGATCGCGCCACCCGACTTCGGTTGCCCAGTACAGACTCTAGATGATAATCGCCAGGCATGGCGATGCGCCGTCAACAACACAGACGCGTATACGCTTCTCGCAATGGAAGCGGGCCCATTGGGCATGCCAAATATATTCTGGGACTCCTCTCAGAATCATAGCGAATATCTTATACCAAGTCGAAGGGACAATCCATGGCACACATTTGGGACTGGAGGAGATACAGGGCTAATGAAACAGGTGTTCACTGTCACGAAAGGAAATCGCAGACATACGTTCTTAGAGACGGCCATCAAGATTACCATGGTCGCGATGAACCCTCCATTATTGGATGAAGGAGAGATTACCGATATGGTACGGCGTACGTGGGCCCCTGATCCCAGCCAGCCTATCGATGCGGTTACTCAGAAACTCGCAGACTTCATTATTGAGGCTCAGGCTAATGGAACAAGTCTAACCATGGGCGCCTTCATTAGAGAGGATTATTCAGTGTCCTCTTCGACTCTCGAACTCCTGAACCCCGTAGACTCATATCTGGAACCATACTACGCCCTTTTCCGTAGTTCGGTCGTCAATATTACGTTAATTCGCTCGGAAACTCTTCCTGTACCTGTGACGCCCTTGGCTCCCTGCCCCTACTACTTTAGCAATCTTGCCACAGGAGGCAGAGTCAGATCAACGACTTGTTATAAGTCGGATGGAAATCAGACCAATGCTCGCTTCTTTGGACAACTCGACACGTCGTCCATGCTTATTATTAGCGATATTCTTGGTGATGGCACTGCTTCTACCAGCGCCATTGCTCTGAACGAGACGGGCCTTGAATGGTATCAGGAAAATCAAGCGCATATCGAAAATCTTCTCATATCGAGAAGTTTCATTCTCGGAGGGAACTCGACAATCGTTCCAATTTCAGTGAAACACAATGAGGCGGCTTTGTCATATACTCAGATTGCGCTAATTATTTTCCCCGCCCTGCTTTGTCTCACATCGTTCATCATTATGATGAGAGATAAGGCGGGGTATTACAAGAGCTCATTCCTAGCCGCTGTGTGCGCCACCGCTCACGTTTCAAACGGTTCTTGCCATGAGGTCAGCTACTTGTACATGCCGCCAAATATCGAGCTCGATCCCAGAGGCGATCACGTTTTCCTTGGAACACCAGGCAGGGGGCATATCGCTAATGTAGAAGATGACAAAGTCATAGCGTATGCCATGAGTGCAGAACCTCTTCTTGAACGCAGATGGGAGGAGTCGAAGGAATGGACATCCTATTAGGACTTACCTGATCCTGCACCATGGAGTCTAAGATGGAATAATAACATTACTGAGAGGAAACTTGTATACGAACCACGTATTTCGTGATTAGATCAAGCTGTAAATTTACATCTCGCATAGTTCTATTAACCACCCGTCTATCCTTGTGATGCAAATCAGACTACTACTTGTCTAAAGAATTTCTCTTGATGCAACAAGCCTTCCTACGTAATTAAGGATTCGCTCCTCGATACGCGTTAGTTGCAAAACTTTCGAAGATCTACGGCCATATACAATGTATCGTAATAAGAAGAAAATTTAACTATGGGAATGTGAAGCTTGGGAAGGCATGCAATAGGTTCATTTACAGCAACATACGTAAAGGATGTACAAATCGTAAATACCTTCCGCTTCTACTCAGCTGGTTCTCAGCTTCGCGTGAGATAACAGCGCATCCACTCTTTCCACTACGATGCGCCTTAGTGTTTCCTGCAGCATTCAGGGTATACTCACTGCACGTGAAATTTAGTTCTATGGATGAAATAATAAAATTTCCGGATCATGCACAATACCCGTGAAAGTCGGCCCAGGTTGAAGAAGTACGCTCTTATTGTAGTTGAAATAGATGGAACTGATGAACATGAACTAGTCTAAGTTCTCACTTCGCTCTCTCAAAAAGCACTAGATCCTCGCCAATGAGCAACTTTGTTAATGTCTTGTCGAGGAAGGTCTCCTCGTCTGGTGCAATAAGCTGTCGGAAGTAAAGTATGGAAATTTGACGATAAACAAAAGGTACTAGAATATACCTTCAAATAATCTTCGTCACTTTGGAATCCAAAGAAGTCTTCGAGCTTTTCAACCCAGCATTCCGCTACACCATCAAATTGCGCAAGTGGCAGTCCAGGGACAATGCCAGAGATTCTGGGGTAAGAAGTTGGAACTGTATCGCAAATATTTCGACTCCAACCATCTTATTTAAATGTAGAAGCGATGTGGCGCACTTGATTATAACGAACAAAATTCTCTTTAACATATTTAAGCGAAGAGAGCAGGCGTCCGTGATTCAACCTATAGGAAGCAAAAGGATTATTATTATTTCTGTGGCGGTTATAACCTGAGTTGTCATACCAGTGCTCAGTGAATTGTTCAGGAGTCAAGTCTGAGCGACGATTCAGGAGACATGTAATCCGAATGGTCATGCTATGTGAAGGATGGTGTGAAGAATGAAACTACTGCGCTGGATGTATGTGTTCTCCTTACGCCGTGCATTTAAACGAACCGAAGAGAGGGTAGACTCGCACGAATACTTCTGAAGGAGGGCAAGAAGCTTGCATGATCAAAGTAGCTTCATACTGCATATGCATGATATCAACCGGGATTCACCAAGTACGAAATTCATGCGCAGCCAGGTATCTGTATAAAGATCTCTTGATATCAAAATAGTGGACTACGATATCATATATACATGATGTCCTAGACTAGAAGCTTGATTCCAGTATATGTGGAATGATAAGTGTTACCAGGTAACATCACTTGTTGTGAAGATTAAGTTGTTTCCTGCCTTGTGTTGCACTTGGGAGCTGATTTCGGGTTATCTATCTCAAATGCTCCCATACATCTACGAAACTCGCGGGCAGATAGATATCTATGTAAAAATCCTTCGATGACAGAGCCAACTACGGTATCAGATGCTCATGATGCACCATCTCACTGCCGGTGCCTGACTATTTTGCAAGAGGAAGAATTGGTGTAGAATACAAATATTGACAGCATTCTGTGAATAAAGAAATGAATTATTTTCCATCATGAAGAATCCGAGAAATAACCATAAGAGGCAATAACCATGGATTCTGACAACGTTCTCTTCCAATGTCTAAATTTACTTTATTGTACATGCATTCTCCCTTACTTCTCCCACTTGCAGAATAATCAAGTACCAGCGTAATGCCGGAGACTTCGACTTATATGAGCCTAATCCACGTGGAATAATATGTGGCACTAGGTGACCTGAACGTTCAGCTTTTGTTGGAAGAATTGAGAAGATCATGCTTCTTCCCTTCTTGTGTCAGACTTGAGAGCCATTTTCGGATAAAATCTCTCAAGCACTCCTCCAGATACATTCTGTCGAATCCATCCTCAGTTGAGTCCCGATCTGAAGGTCTGATTAGCATCTAACCCGCACATGTACTGAAATTTAAATGTAGAGATTCGCCGATAGTCGATCTAACAGTTACATACATAGCCTCTGGCATCGATTTCTTTTCAACTTTCTTTTCGTCGCCAGTAACGTTTGTGGTACCGCACACCACACTACAAGGGTGAGACAAAAGGATGGCAGCCAAGTTACCAACCATCGGAGCCCAACCTGAGCCTCTGTCGCAGTCACGATGAAGCAGTGGCAGAATAGGTTCATCCCACGATAAAAATGACATCAGTAGTCGCCTGTTGCCGCCAGTATTAAGAGATAGTAGCCCGCATACATCGTAGTTCCGTCTAAGATGGACATCAACCGTCGCCCTCTAACTTCTGACTATAATTGACTCGTCGATTACCGGTCCCAGTTTACTGGACGACTGAAGAGCCCAATACTCATTGGTGTGGATACGTTCTTCTTCGTGAGGTCGGTCGCATCTCAAATCTTTCTTCAAAACGAAACACGTTGATTGGAATTTTACTCGGTGCCAAGATATATACGTTCGTAAATCACAACACAACCTTCACATCCCGCTCACTTCACTTTTTCGTCAAAATCATGATCGGTCTCAGCATCATGCAAAATAGTATACATCATTATGTATGCAGTCCGGGACTTCATTTACTTTTGCACGTGATTTTGGGTTGAAGATACCTACACGGCCGTCAATTTCAAATTTCTATATCTGGCGCAAAACAGCTATCTATCGGCTTGATTTCACGTAAGCTCACTTGCCCAAAATATGTCAGTCCCCACATAGCCAAATCAATTTATATCAGAAACCTCCTTCCTTATAATGTTATACCTCTGTGGCACTAGAAACCCACAATTTTTCTAGCTCTCCATGCCTCCGCAGGATCTCACCAGCATTATCTTTGACTTAGGTGATGTCTTATTCTCGTGGTCCGCCCAAACCAAGACTATAATTTCCCCTAAAACTCTGCACGATATTCTTTCCACTCCTACCTGGTTCGACTACGAATGCGGAAGGATTGACCAGAAGCAATGCTACTCACGCATTGGTCAAGAGTTCTCCCTTGATCCAGAAATTATAGCCACCGCCCTGCAGCAGGCGCGTGAATCTATGAAATCATCGGACCTCCTTGTATCTGTTATTCGCGACCTCAAAGCTCAACCAAATCGCACTCTTCATATATACGCCATGTCCAATATCTCATACCCTGATTATGAATACTTACGAGCCACAAAGCACGTGGATTGGTCAATTTTTGACCGGGTTTTCACGTCGTGCGCTGCCAGTGAACGGAAGCCGAACTTGGGATTCTACAACCATGTCATCGAAGAGACTGGCATCAATCCTCAGCAAACTATTTTCGTTGATGATAAAGTGGAGAACGTTTTGTCAGCCCGATCTCTTGGATTCCATGGAATCGTTTTCGATAGTGCCCAAAACATAGCTCGTCAGCTACGAAATATTTTCGGTGACCCATATGGGCGTGGCCACGAATTCTTGCAACGTAATTCTGGGAATCTATTTTCAGTCACCGATACAGGCATACTGATCGAGGAAAACTTTGCACAATTACTCATTGCAGAAGCGATGAATGATCTGTAGGTCACCATATTTCTTACATTTATTTTGGCTAAATTTTGCGACAGCACCTTGGTATCTTTAACTCCTGGATCCAAAACTTGGAACTTTTTCCCAGGCATGGAGTTTTTATCTTCAAGAGATGAGTTCACGCTAAACAGACGATATTTTTATTTAGGTGGCAGAGGGACACTTACAGCATCCAAGTTCCCCGACGATCTGGACACCACATCTTTGGGACTGACAATAGTTCCTCATGACGATGATAAAGTCCATTGCGTCTTGAATGAAATGCTCAGCTACGTCAACGAAGATGGGATTATTCAAGTAATTTCTTTTTTCATAATAAGCTGCAAATTTCCTGATTATTTCGCTCCAGACATACTTCGATAAAGCGAGGCCGCGTTTCGATGCATGTGTTTGTGTAAACGTGCTCACTTTGTTCTATCGGTATGGCCGCGGTGCCCAGCTGAGCAAGACATTTGAGTGGGTATACAATGTCCTGCTATATCGTGCCTACCTGGATGGAACACGCTACTATACCACCCCAGAATGCTTTCTGTTCTTTATGGGGCGCTTTCTCAAATCTTGTGACAGCCTTGAAGTTCAAAATAGGCTGAAAGGGCTCCTCCGAGAGCGAGTGAAAGAGCGGATTGGCTCTGCAGGGGATGCAATAGCATTGGCTATGCGTGTTGCTACATGTGCCATTGTCAACATCGAAAATGATGTTGATTTACGGACCTTGCTCACTCTCCAGTGTGATGACGGCGGATGGGAGATTGGCTGGGTGTACAAACTCGTTTTGGCAAAAACTAGAATCGGAAGCAGAGGGCTGGCAACAGCGCTAGCTTTGCAAGCCATCTCTTCTTCACGTCAGTTAACACCTTCTATCCATTCTGCAACATCTTCTACTTATGTAAATGATGCACGAAAGATGCAGTACAGGGGATTACATTATTTTATTTTATTTTTCAATTACACCTTTAGTCTCTTTTTTCGATAAAAATTGTGTCTAAAGAAGTATTATATACTATGCTGTGTGGCCCGAATTAAATATAAACCATGTGGCGGCACATTAATGTCCCTGAGGTTCACTATCATGTATCCAAAGGGGAAAATATCTTCCAAAAAATGGAAAAAGATTCTATGGGTCTTATACTTGTATTAATCTAGGCTGAATGTTTTTGTGCACCAACACATACTCTAGTCGCCAAATCTAACAGGGAACAATGTCATTGGATCCAAGCGCCATCAACTTCTAGAGAAGCTGCAGTCAATTACCGGACTCTTATCCCATCCTGGCCAAATAAGAAACATCCGAGATCGGCGGTCATATTGCCAACCCAGGCCCACCGAGCCGCCTCCTTGTGGAGCGTGCAGACCGCCCATGCGTACGATACATACTCAATGGAGCATTTGATGACCAGAAGAAGATTCAGGTTCCACACGGGGTATGCATCTAATGAAAGCCCCGCTCGTCCAAGTGCAATCTACGCTCCACCGAAAAATGGCATTGCGATTCACCGACCGCTGGTGCCGGTGATTGCGAATGTAATTTTATTATATCTCAGCCTCCACTCATCAATATATCCTCAAAAATTATAATAATATGTAACTTTAATAAAAAAATTATTTCAGATATTGTGCCTATATGCAAGAGTATGCGAGAGATGTAGCGGGAAGCATAAGACATGTTCTTGGACGCTCTGTCAGCACTGCCGGAAATTGAGCGCTTTGCCGTGGGGCGGCTCCACAAAATCGCAACACCCAATTGCAATGTCCCTTCCGGTGGAGCGTGGACTGCAAACTGTCTTATTATCTTTCAACGATGAATAAGCATTGTAGACAATGTGTAGCATATAGCAGGTATAAGCAGTTGTTTGGACATGCTCCATAAGCTCCAGAAATAAATAAAATCATCAGGTAGAGGTGGCGAAACCTGGTCTATCATTTCCTTGTTAGCTGTAAGACTGAAGCTGTCCGAGAAGTACAGGGACACAGTGGTGGGATCCACAGTGATGCAATTTGCCTATTTACTGCCTAGGAAGGCATTGATGATAAGGCCCATAGGCACATATGGCATCGACCACATATATGCCATTAGATAGTATGGTAGGAGCTTTAGTTCTTATATTGTTGCATTGGAATAACTTTGATGGTGAATGCAGTATGTAGATAATTTGAGAGGGTCCCTCATGGTACTACGAACAGTTTACTGTTAGTTCTCTGAGTTTGTGCTGGTATGATTAGACAGATTGCGGTCCACCCTCTGCCAGAAATGATGTTGCGATTGCAGGAACGCCCGGTTATGGTGTTGTGATTTGTGGGGCCACGCCACAGGCAAAGCGCTTAGTTTCTGGCAGCGCTGAGAGTGTTTATACAAACATGTTCCACTTCTCATTACACGGCTTGCATATAGGCACAAAATTGGAAGTATGGTATCATGTATAAAATTACACATTTTGAGGATATATCGATAGGCAGATGGTGAGATATAACAAAATTATATCCGCAAACACTGACACCGGCGGTCGGCGAACTGCAACACTATTTCCGGTGGAGCATGAATCGCAAGCTGCCTATTATTGATACAAGCACCTCACATAGGAAAAGGGAGGTGCTTAAATATATACCAAGGTGAATTATTTCCTTGCATTGTGGGCACCCTGCTTTTCACAGGAGGGAAAATCATTGGAAAATGCGTGAAAGGGTGGCAAATTTAGCTACTGTGCCTGGACAGGAAACAAGTCACTTAAGAGTAAATCAGGTATAAGTAAGCCTACAAACACCCCAACAACATAAAAAGAGGATCTACTTGTAGGAAATCATATTCTGTATATATGTATGTGGTTTATAGAATTTTAGCAGAAGAGATGGGGTATGCATGAATATTCTACGAAAGGGACTCGAAACTGAGCCAAACCAGGGTAACGGACAGGAAACGAGTCACCTGTCCTGCCATTGCCAGGTTTTTCGATTATTGTGGTTAGATCCTGGATGCCTTAGAAACTCAAAGGTTGATAGAACTGGATATAACGGCCATCTCTAGGGATTGACTTCTACATATATTTTGAACTGTGCATAGCATAGAGCAACGGATATTGATGCAAATCACACAAAATTTTGTGAAACATTTTTTGCAACATAGAAGAACGGCATGAAATATTCTTGCATTTTTTGAGTAGTATTTTCTACCTGCAGGGCTATTCAATGCTTCTCTTCCATGCCTTTTAGTACTCTTTTGTACAATCTGCCTTGCTGAGGGATAAAAATCTAGAAAATTTTTTTATGAGTCTTATACTACATTTAAAGTATGTATGTTGTGTTTTTGTAAGCAGAGGATATGGTGGGAGGCAACACCATCATGCTCAACAGAGGAGGTCATTGTGTTCATCTAAAGGCAGCCTACAGGATGTATTCACGTTAAAACATTGAGAAGTGAACATTCTCATTTAAAACTTGGTACATTAATCCACCACATCCATATCAGTATGTTACAAGTTATTTCATGGAGAATGCTTTTGTGATTGTGGAGAAAGAATAAAATGTAGTTGTGAAAATAAGCATAACACAACCAAATTCACGTTTCTGCTAGACACATCATTTCACATTGCACCGTTTAATTGCTTATACTATCTAAGCAGAATAATATGAAATTTTAATTGGATGCTTATGAGATATCGCAGACTGCTTGTGCTCAATTTCATGTGAATAGAGGTACAGGAAGATGTGCTATAATTCTGTTGACTCGTTTCCTAGACTGACTCGTTAGGGGTCCGGCCACAGTATAATCATTGATTTAGCAGTTGATTTTGCCTGCGGCAAAATCTGTTATTACCATAAAAAGATATATTTTCACGATTTTCTACCTCTGCAAAACCAGTCGTTATTGGCTTTGTTAAATTCTCACTAATTTTATCCATCCTTCTATGGATTCCCCTCCTACAGAACATGATTTATTGTATCTCATTTTGGGTGTCTAAGATATAGTATTCAATAGCTTAGATAGTGAAGCTTTTAACTGCTTGCTCTTCTTTTATCAATTCTCCTCCATTTGAGATACTGTATCATCTAAAAAGATGAAGAGCTAAACAATAGGAACAACAAATTTGCTGATAATTTTCAAGAAAGATGACTTATTATTTGATATGATCATAATCCAAATTCGGTCTTTTTTATGATGCTTACTGTTTCGAGGACCTCAATATTACATACCAGATTTCAGAAATTACGATATTCAATACCATGTTCATCTGATTTCGTGTTGATTCTCAAGATAGGATCAAAAATAGAGGGCGTTTATTTATTGCAGCCACAGACGTGAGAGTGCCAGCAATATTGGATGATAGTACATCTGGCAGATCTGATGGTAAGAAGAAGAATGAACTACTGCAGATTCCGCCCAAGTGGCGCCCTAGACATATGTGAGGATCTATATCTAGCCGATCATACAGGCCATGGGGTCATACATATCCGGATCGGAGCCCCTGAGATTATAGATATAACACATCTCGGGGTTCACGGCGGAAGGTGCGCTTCGCTCAGAAGCACCCTCCTGGCCGATCAGAATGCCCTGATATTATCCGTTGAATTTACTGCGGCTATGCTCCAGATTGCGAACAGAGGTAAATCATCTCGGACACCTTCGGCCAGCAGCTGATCAGAACAAGAATACTATTACTCTATCGCTGCAGTAGGATGATCTAGTGATGTGTATTTGCCTTGGTACGAGAAAGTAGATGGTCATCAAGATGATAATCACCCAATCATCCCAACTTAGCACATCCAAATATCCAACCAGAAAATCCATTCATCCGAGTCACAGTATAGTAAGTATGGGTATTTCCTGCCACGTTTACACTACAAAGCTAAACTCCTCCGCAGAAGTCATAAGCATATGACTTTCTAATACCCTGCTTTACTAGGAAGAAAACCTCATTGACTTCAATTGATCTCAAAATCCGATGAGAAGTTACTTTGTACAAATTTATGCTGCTCTCTGTCGTTTCGGTCTCTGCTGGGAAGCCTTTGACCAAGCTCAGACATTCTTCCAGCCTGATCGCAGTCTATTGAGTTCATATGACTATGTTATCGCTGGTGGAGGGCTTAGTGGCTTGGTTGTTGCTACGAGGCTGGCAGAAGATTCTACCAGTAACCATATTTCTCCCATTTCCAGTTGGTGTTGCCTGACAGACGTTATAAAACAGAAACGGTACTTATCATAGAGCATGGTTACTTCGACGAACAGGATCCTGGAGTCTTGGTTCCTGGTCTGACACGGATGGGCGCACTGGGGATGAAATACATGTTTAACTATACGACTGTTCCACAACCTGGCCTTAACAATAGGACAGCTTCAGTGTGGGCGGCGAATGTGGTGGGAGGAGGATCAACTGTCAATGGCATGGTCTTTCCCCGTGGAGCTGCAGCAGATTATGACGCTTGGGAGAAACTGGGAAATCAGGGATGGGCTTGGAAGGATATCCTTCCGTACTTCAAAAAGGCAGGTGTCTCTGGACCCTCCCTATATCGTAAATGTACTTATTATAAACCAGAGTGAGACGTTTGTCCCACCACCAAAGCATGTGGCAGAAGAGTTTTCAATCACTTACAATGAAAGTGCCCACGGATCTGATGGTCCCATATCATCTAGTTATCCCCGATTCCTATGGCCGTCCATGAGTAAGTTTTGAAATAAAGGAATACAGATTTATGTCTAATATAAAATGACAGAGAATTACTTTCGGGCATGGAAAGAATTAGGTATTTCTTACACCGAGGATGGTAACGACGGAAAGGCCGTTGGAACATATTGGATGCCTAATTCATTGAATCCAATAAACCAGTCTCGTTCATATGCGCGCCAGGTGTGAATTATTCTCAAAATATGCTTGAAAAATACTTACTTGACTAAGATGTATTACGATCCGGTGAAAACACTCCCAAATCTTCATATCATAACCGGTCATATTGTCAACCATGTCCTTTTCGACGATGAGCTACGAGCAATTGGTGTAACGGTGAGTCTTGTACTTTTCGCCTTGACATGCCCAATTAAACGTGTATAATAGTTTATTTCAAGGGAAGATAAGACTGAGAAAACGGTGCAAGCAAGCCGAGAAGTCGTTCTAGCTGCTGGAACTGTCCATAGTCCCGGCATTCTTCAGCGAAGCGGAATAGGATCAGAAGAATTTTTAAAGTCACTCGGAATCAAGGCCTTGGTCGATCTTCCCGGAGTGGGACAGAATTTACAGGATCATCCCGCTCTCCACTTTGTATTCTTGTGTAAGCTAGCTTTACTGCTTGTTAGATAAAATAGAGCTCACACTATGGTTTTAGTCACGAAAGATCTCTTCCCGAATCCGTCCCTGTTGGATTATCCATTGTCTGTTGCTCAACAAGTTGCGCTATACTATAATCAGCGTGATGGCCTCTTCACGAATAATCGAGGAATTGCATTAACAATGCTGCCATTGCAAAACATGACAAGCAAGTATCAGCAAATCATAGCGGATGCATGGGAAGAAGACCCTGCCCTATATTTACCTCCTGGGACTGACAGCCGTGTTTTAGAAGGATTTAAAGCTGTGAGTTCGCGGAGAGATTTAGACTGTATTTACTCATTTGAATTCGTAGCAACGGGAAATTCTTTTGGATCACTTTGGCTCCCTGGACGCGACGGCGCTAGAAATAACCTACGAAGGCCGAGCAGAGTTCGACGCAGCACTTCAAAGACCCCTCTCTCGGGGTACAGTTCTGATTACCACGACAGATCCCTTCACACAGCCCGATATTGACTACCGTGTACTGAGTGGTAGCATCGACCTTAAGATTGCGATTGAAGCAGTTCGAGTGGCAAGGAAGTTTATGCTCTCACCTGCTATGCAAGAGCTTGGAGCTACAGAAATATCTCCAGGGGCGACGGTGGAAAGCGATGAAGAAATCGAGGCACTGATTAGGAGTACTCTGATGCTTCCGACATTCGGGCATATCAGTGGTTCTTGCGCGATGCAGAAGCAGAACTTTGGCGGAGTAGTGTCCCCGCGACTGTCTGTGCATGGAGTAAAAGGGTTGAGGGTAGTGGATGGTTCCATAATGCCGCTAGTATCCACGACTCATTTGCAGGCCACAATATATGCAATCGCGGAGAAGGTACATTTTCTGCTGGTATTGAAGTCTACTCACTGTACTAACGACCATTGATCAATGAAGGCAGCGGCAATGATCAAAGAAGACGCACTAATATTACAAGACTAGCTGTAGCCTTTTTTTATCTATACTGTTGTTGCTATCAAATTTCAACGATATTTCATCTGTGCATAACACTTGAAAGCATGAATGGCGTATCATACTGGTAAAAGAAAGCAGGAAGCAAACGAGAATTTTGTCCATCCCTTTACATGTTGTGAAGCTATCACAGAAAGCGGAAGTAAAAGTAAAAAGCCCCCAACGTAGTCGTCTCTGTATCGATAACCTCTCGTATCATCCACTGACTATATCAGTATTGGATGTATCAATTGAACTTCTGCATTGTCAACTGGTATGTACATGCAGGTCGAGTTTTTGACGAGTCAACGGTTTGATTTATCGGGAAGAGCTCCGGCATCGCCGGTCCGGAGTTATACCGACCAGCAGGTTTCCGGCAAATCCCATTGCTGCTTACCATTGTCGACGTACGAAAATTTCCAATCCTATTCGCATCGTCCAAGCCTTATTTAACGTTTTAACGCCCAAACACCAACCTCCAAATCCTGGACTCTCAGAACTGGAACAACCACTATTGCGGGATTGTACTGAGCAACTTCACAACGGACAGGCCCACAGAGATGTGTTTTCGCACCCGCTGGGTTCAAATTCTGGATCTCGCAGCGCTGGAGGATGCGGTTGTAGGGCTCCATGTTCGCCTGCAGGTAGTAGGAATGCACATCGGAGTGTGGATGGTGGGCAGACGTACCTTTGATCGTGGGAACGATAAGTAAAGGTGAATGGCGTATGGTACGATGAACGTCTGTTGTCGCCTGTTGCGTGCGTTGTCCCTCGCTCCACCTTCTTTGTGTCGAGGACGTGTACATATTCAGAGGATCCGCGTATTTTTGTCCTATGCCATCTGCCCGTCTTTCCCCAACCAACGCTCCACCTCTTGCACACCTTGGACGGAACTCCAGCCCCTTGGCCCGGGCCTCCATGCCTCAGTGCCCGAGCTCAACATCCAGACCTAACATATGCCTCTGAGGTGCTTAATGTCCCCGTGTTCGTGCTGGGCACCCCATAGTTATTCCTCAGAGCCTCCCCTCATAGCTTCCCATGGGTCGCCCTGAAAGCCTCGTAGCTTGCATTCGGCATTTAATGGCCCTTCATCAACAGCCCAGCATTCATGTTCAACAGTTTCTCACTACCTCAATGCCAGGCAGCCCTTGGGATCTTTTCAATAATAGTTCTCAGTCTGGCCTCAACTCCAATTCTTCGCTTTTATCTTCATCTAGACTCAGCGTCGATACCAGAAACTCGGATGCTATACCTGTTCTCAGGATCGGGCTCATATCCGTGAGCACGGCGCTGATGTTGTGGTTATAGCCGATTACGACGACTCCTAATCGATGATCGCAAGTACGGAGCGCTCTTTATACCTGTTGGAGCATTTCCAATGTCTGCCCTCTATCCAGACCATGAATTCCGCACGATCTCCTCATATTTCAGACGATGTTGGTGCCATCTCGTGTGAATGGGCACTTCCATATAACAAGTTCTCTATGAGCACGGACGCGACGCGGGAAGATGGTGAGCGAAATAATAGAGATCTGTTATTATACCTGGTTCTTCTCGTGTTCTTCTTCGCATATGTACGCATGTGCGGCGCGTTTGAAGTACTTTGCTTGGTTTCCTAGGTGCGCCATTTACGCTTTAGCGTCTCTTCTCTACTGCTTGTGCTACTGCCTGAAACTTCAAAGAGTATCACGTGAAGAATGTCCTGATGAATACGGACAAGCACAGGCCACAGACATCTCAGGCGGGCGGCAAGGTCCACATACACGTGTTGACAACTTTTACGTGACAAATACATGGATATACAGTGTAGCTAGATTGTCTCATAATACTTCTTTATTTTTTAAAATACACTCCAATCACTGAGAAAAAGATTCGGCCAATACTAGTCGTCTAAGTGGGTCATACGCTCCTTTCCCTCACGCAGCAAATCTTCCGAGAGGGATTCATTCTGCGTAGCGTCTTCCTCTAACGTCTTCGCATATTGATGGAAAGATGCAACTGCATCTTTTCCTAGCGGAAGTCTAATTGGAGGATCGGAAGCTCTGGAAATCTGGTAAATGACTTTCATTGCTTTAAACGGCAGAGCATTAATAGTTAAATTTAGGAATAAAATACGAGCCCAACGTGCCTTTCTCTGTGTCTCCTGGAATGTCAACATTTGGGATATACCCACGGATGAATTTCACCATTGAGTTGGGGAAATCATAAGCTGGGTGTGGCGGAGTCTGTACAAGAGACTCGGGCTGAGCACCACGGGTCGCGAATCCTCCTGGCATGACAATGGTCATCTATGAAGAAAATTACTATATGTACCTATTGTAGAAATAAAGAACAAAGATGACCTTAATATTCCAGCTTGGGTCGAGTTCCTATATTCCGAGCATGTTAACGACCGTTCTACGCTAAAGGAGCGAGTTTACCTTTGACATGGCTTCAAGACCGCCTACAATAGCTGATAACGATAGGTGTCAAATATAGATGCAATGTTATAGCATGTAAAGACGACCCACCGTGTTTAGATGCGGTATAGTATCCTAAAGCCGGACCCGAGATTATGCCGACCATGCTAGTGATGGTAATCAAACGACCGCCCATAGGTTTATTGACCTCGCGGAAAAACTTGACGGATTCCCGTGCAACATTCATTGCTCCCCAGAAGTTGGTTTCAAAAACATTTCGAGCATCCTGATCCGGTGTACTTTCTATCTCGCCAAGGAGAGAATACCCAGCATTGTTAAATACAACATCGATGCGACCGAAAGTGTCTTTCGCTTTCTCAAATGCTGCAACGATTTCTGTCGGTTTGGTAACATCGAGCTTGACGAGAAGCAGCTTATCCTTTGGGTACTTCTCAGCGAGTCCAGACAGAACTTCAGGTTTACGAAGAGTAGCGATCACAATATCTCCTTCAGAGAGTGCCTAAAATTTCCTGTCAGTTCTCGTTAATACGTAAACTCACGTCAATACTCACCACTTCTGTCATGGTACGACCCATGCCAGACGAAGCTCCGGTGACTACAAGTATAACGACGATGAGGAACTCGTCACTGTCCGTCAAACTATGACTTACTAAACCAAATTGCGGGAGCCATGGATAAATCGCTAGGTATGTTTTGGGAAATGTAGATGTGGAACTTCGGTAAGGGCTATCTCAACAATGAGAATACTCTATATACTATCTCGCAGCACAAAATCACATAATAGAGATTACATGAGCTCGTCGTATAGGCCTCAGCGCTTGAGCGCTACCACTGCGCCTTGATGCTGAACTGCATCAATAGCTTCCTTCTATCATCCTTCTATCGAACTCCAAACATTCCATCCGACGGAACAGTTGTAAGTATACAACTTCGCACCCCATTGATTGGATATCATGCAGTAATGAAGCGGAAACCGCGAACTCTGATAGCTGGTGGGCGGTGATGAAGGTAAGAGGAGCAAGGTTATCTGCCACGTGTCACTATGCCAGTGCAAGGCTTTTTGAACTCCTCATGACATTACTTAGTAGACTTAATTCATTCTAATCTTGAACTCAGATCTGTAAACTCACCCATCTGCTTCGTCAAAAAGTTCCGTGAAGCTTATGACTCCAACATTGATAGTGGGATGTACTTCGATCTTTTCGCGACCGGTCTCAGTGCTTCCCACTTCAGAGAGCAGCTTCCTACATTCTTGATGCTACGTACTCGGCTCTTCTTTTGGTTCATCAAACCGTCATGATGGTTATTTTAGCTCGATACTTGCATGGCTGCGTATACCAGTAAGTAGTATGGGTTGATTCCTTATTCTTTAGCCGGTCTCTCACGAGTTTGGCATTGACACACTCTGACACTCAATGTAATCTTGAAAAGCATAATACACGGAATCGGGGAAATAAGACAGTTTGCGGCATGCTCTTCTTGCTCCGCATCACCCGTCGTGCTTTCACATCATCTCGTTGCAATAGATTCCAGTGAGTTAAGGAGCATCGACAAGAAACTTATGACCGTGGGGAAGTCATGAAAATAAGTTTCAGTGGTACTTCACAGCTTTGGGAAATCAGATTCTCGTGTACTAAGTACATTCGTGTTTCATCTCTAACGTAGGCGTATATTCCAATACGTCAAGTGCAGCACATGACAGATATAAAGGCTGAATGCGCTTGCAAGAGTATACCTCGTGTCAGCATGCATTCAAGTTTCTCTCTCGTTTTCCTGTCATTGATGTTGGCGGGATCGCCAATTCAGGCTAATGCAGTTGTAACTAATGGATCATTCTCGATTCAAAACTGTGTATGTTCTTCATACTCGTGCCACAATCTGCTTTTTTGCATTAATAACGTGACTTTAGTGTACTACTTTAAGCAAACTCTTGCCAGGGAAGGTTTTCCTTCCTGGAAGTGCGAACTACATACAGGAACAGTCGACATATTATTCGATTGAACAAATGACCACAATGCCAGCATGTCGTGTGTCTCCATCTACTGCACATGATGTTTCGCAAATCGTAGCCATCGCGGACGGGGGTAACTGCCCGTTTGCTGTCCGTTCCGGCGGACACATGAATTTTGTTGGAGCTTCCAATATCAATTCAACAGGGCTTACGCTCGATCTAGAGAATATGAATTCCATAACACTCTCTAAAGATCACAACACCGTCGCATTAAGCCCCGGTTTAAGATGGGTAATTATCACCTCCGGTTCTGCGCAATTAAGTCATGTCTGAATTGTTGCCGGCAGATTCAGGTATACAACTATCTGTCACAATACAACCTGACTGTGTTGGGAGGCAGGGCCGCACCTGTCGGTGTAGGGGGCTTCCTTGTTGGAGGTAAGGGGCACACCTAGTCTCGGCATACATTTAGGCGAGCATCTTATTAACCGGTACGCTAGGTGGTATAAGCTTTTTCAGCCCAAAGCTTGGACTTGCTAGCAATTATATAGCAGAATATGGTAAGATATTTATTAAAATTTATCCACGACATCATTAACAATGACTCATTTGAAAAGAGGTCGTGCTTTCCAATGGGAACGTGGTCACGGCTTCGGAGACTCAGAATCCTTCGCTACATTGGGCGCTCAAATTAGGCAAGTCACAAAGTTCCGATATATTTCAGTACAATAATCGAAATTTCGAACAGGGTCAACTAATTTCGGAATCGTCACGAAATTCACCTTGCGCACAGTCCCTCTCAATGGAATGTGGGGAGGCTCTCTTACTTTTGCAGAAGATCAAGCATCTGCTTTGCTCCAATATCTCGAACGGTTCAATCAGAAACTTGCTGTAAGTAGAATATCATCCACCACATCTCTCTTGGACAATACTAAATTTCATCACAGCAAGATCCGGAAGGTCTTTCTGCTGTAACTCTGGGCTTTAACTCTGCCTCATCACAATATTTTGCTTTGTAAGTGTAAATAAGTCATTCTGGGACGAGTTAACCAAACTGCACTGGTCAAGGGTCTCTAATGCGTATCTGAAACCCGTCAGCTTTCCCCCTTTGTTCTCCGACTTGAAGCAATTCATACCTTCTGCAACGAGCAATTCACTTGCGGTGTCTAATCTTACAACGATAACCAGCGAACTTGCCGCTGGCGAATTACCTGGGTTCCGCACTCTTTGGTGGACACTGACATTCATTGCGGATAGCCAGAGCATTTTAGACGTTTATCATATAGGAAAAGCCCTCTTCGCGGACTTGGTGTCTGTTAATGGAACACTGTGGAGCATAAATATCCAGCCTATCAATAGACTGATGATTGACGCTACTGTCGCCGGTAATAATCCAGCCGGTTTTGTAGATGGCGGTGACAACCTTTTCCGTAAGTGAAATATCTTAATCTGTTTAGGTCGAAGTGCTCAATTCGATTTTTAAGTAATACTCCAGGAAGTGAAATGGTCTGACCCCTCGATAGATGAGAAGATTAAAAATGCATCTAATCAATTCCTGGCATCGGCCGAAGATTTAGGACGAAAGCGTAACCTGCTTAACCGTTAGTATCATGTCAGTCATATTCAATTGCTTCGTGGCGTTGACCGTTCACACCTTCAGAATTCCTCTATCTCAACTACGCCGGCGGCGACCAACCGGTGTATAAGAATGTTGGAAATACGAACTTGCAGAAACTCATGCAAGTCAAAAATTCCTATGATCCAAGCAATGTATTCGGGAGGCTTTGGCCAGGTGGTCATAAGCTGTGATTGCAATAATATCGCTTCTTAAACTGAATCATCTTTCATATCTTCAGCCATGCGATGTATGTACCAATTACTTTCTTCGTTTATCGCATTTTTCTAGACAGAATGTCAGCCTATGGGGATGCAAATTGTTCATATTTAGTTATTTATTTCGTTATTTATGTAACAATGTTATAAATCCGAACCACACCCTGCTCATCAAGGTGACTCATCGTCCGTTAGTTGGAGGTAAGAATCAGCTTGCCTTGTCTCAGGAATTCTGTTAGGCACGATGGAAGTCTCGGATATATCCGGCGTCGACAGTCACCGGTCACCGGTCACCGGTCACTGGTGCATAACGGTCCAGGCCTACAGGCTCAAAATAATGTTATTGGATGTCGTTATTTTGTTGCAACATAAAGGCTATGTATAAAGAAGATATCAACAATATACGGGTTAGGAGATCGATACAAATCCTACATGCAATATTGTGACAGATGCTCGATACAATCTACCTCCTTATATTCTAAGCGCCTGAATTGCGTACGTACGCTTAAGTTACCTTCCACGTTTGCCGGCTTCTTTGTTACTCCATTGGCGGGGTTACACAGGACATACAGAGACGTCCTACCATCTTGTAAGTGCTGCTAGGACCGCAAGTTGGCTTGGGTATCATCAGAAACTTTCATGCCTTCAAAAAGCGACATAACTGAATATAGTGTTTGCAAGTCTACTAACATGAAAACATGAGGGAGAGGCATTCTATTATAAAACCTCGTTTCAAGCATAACAGCAAGACCAGCTCATGATCTCCAAGTCATTCATGGGATCTCCAGCGTAGAGAACCTCCAGTCGCACAGGCATGGCTTGATAGCGTTTTTTGCGAAGAGAAAAATTTTCCACATCCATCACATAGCCATTCACAGATACGACCGTGTTTTGTCACTTCGTGGCGCAGACGATCATGCTGTCTCGAAAAGCATTCAATACAAGAGGATGTCATTGTGCAAGGGAACGATTTGATAGTCTTCGTTTCGTGCGCTCGTATGTGAGCCTTGAGTGTATGTTCACGCGTAAAGCGACGCAAACAATTAGGACATTTAAATGGACGGTTACAATCCTTGTTGCCTGATGAAGTATTTCTGCCGCCAATACCGGAGAGGGGAGAGTTACTGCAAGACGGAGGCATAGAGCAGTGAATGAAAATAGGCAGACTACCCTGCGAATTCCGTTCCTGTTCTGTTTGTAGAATTGAAGGCGCTGTTGGAGATTCAGGTGCCGTTGTGGCGCGGACAGGGAAATCAAATAGGTTTGGCAACTCATAAGTCTGTTCTGTAGTCGATGGAGATTGCGGTTGAAGAGAATGGACCAACTGCTTTGCTTGAGCAATTGTAGAACCCCCAGTTGCACGGAGGCGAGGAAATACGGGTCGGTTGCTTTTCAAAAGAATTGCCGTTAAATTGGGGAGATATCCAAATGTTGGTATCTGCAATTTCAACCATGAGCTGGGAGAGGATCATAAACATGAGACGGGAAATACCCAGTGAAATGTCAGTTGTTGGAGATGGAAAGGGCAAGTAGTTGCTGACAATGGCAGGCTTTTCTGTTGTTTTTGTCCCTAGAAGTGTATGTTTTCATTAAATTTTACGTTCGAGGTGACAGAACAAACAACATACGTGCAATTAAGGATTCAGCGGGTAAGTCATTGCATTTATATTGTGCAGTGCCCCACGAAGCATGGTCCATGATCGAGGACACCTGCAAGATATATCCGTGAGCATCCTCATGCGTCTCAAACTTCACCACATATGGCGAATAACATCGCCCTTTTTCACTGATTTTATCTGCACTCGCACCGCTTAATATTCTGTGATATACGAAATAGCGAACCTTACCTGCCATGGGCTTGTTTATGCAGTTCCAAGTCTCGAAGTCGAAAGAGAACCCGTCGGATGCATGCTTGACTCTAATGGATATTCGCAGACGGCTGAGTTCTTCAACGGGAAGGCTGAGTGAAGTCATATCCCCGAGTTCCTGCGCAGAAGATAATTCATTTTGTAGCGTTTGGGCGTCTGAAGGTTGATATTATATAACTCGGAATGTTTACTATTAGCTTGTCTAGCTATGGACAGTGATGGTATCGAGTCCCATACAAAGCTCTCCGATATACGAGTTCACGCCGGATTGTCCAGATAAAGAATGTCCTATCTCTGCAGTATTTCAGCCCCAGCTCAACTTGGAAATTAATATATTCGACAAGGTAAAGTATCCTTTTGTAATGGTCCACAATCGTGCTTCTAAACGGACAGCCTGAGTAAAACTTGACGAATCTAAAAAATAGCAAAATTGAACTGATAACTGGTCGATGCTACGGGCAACGGATGAGCTGATAGTTGAGTTCTGATCTTGGTTGCTGATCGAGAGATTAGTTCCGCCTTCGCAGCATTCACCTCCTTTGCTACTATTTGCCTCTACTCCAAAGTGAACTTGAAACAAAGATGTTGAGCGCTGCAAGATCCAAACGGATCTATCAATGAACTGGAAACTCACCCGGATCCCCTCTCAGAAGCTCCACTCACTCTTTCTCACGCAGAGTTATGCCCCGAACTAGCCTTGAGTAGTACACGCACCAAATGATCTGGATCAATAGTAAGGAAATTCAAACACATCGCCGATAGAGCTGGATATACCAGCTGGTTCTGTCGATCTTAAATTAACTATATGCTGGCTCAAACACTGATAGATCATGATCCACCCAATGTATGCATATGGCTGTCGGCAACACCCGATCAATGCCTGAGTCGTCTTCCGTGTAATAACACGAAAGTGCTTGGCATATGAAGGTCATTGAAAGATTATCCTTTCATCCCCCTCCCGCCATGTCGACCGCTGCTCCTCTTCCTTCCTTGGATTCGACCTATGGTGCATACTTCATAGGATGTACGCTGCTATACTTATTCGCATATATCAGATCTAATATGTAATCAGTGATCCTGACGGCCTTGTCAGTACATCAAGCTCATTTTTCCCTCTCATACTCTCATAATTCGACCTAATTTCAGGATGCACGGCGTTCTATGTGTCCAGGTTTATACGTATTTCGAAACTTTTACCCATGATCCTCTAAGGCTCAAGCTTGTGGTGAGTTTCATTACAATCTAATGATATAATTTACATATGAGATCGCTGAACAGGTTATAATCATATGGTAATAATAATATTACTGCTCTTTCTGAACTTGTCTCTTATTTAATTAATGCCAGGCTTTTGGATTTTGTCCACACCATTTTGATATCTCATGCTGGCTACTTCTATCTCGTGACTTCTTGGGGAGACCCTTCTGCCCTTCCACGTTGTGTATGGAGCCTTAGCACTTCGTTTGGCCTCACCGGAGGGTCCGCAATTATATGTCAAATGTTCTTCCTCTACCGGTAAGCCTACCTATTATATCCAGAATATAGGCGAACATTCATTTTATTTATTAGTACACTTGTATTGAGTCAAAAACAACCGCTATTCATAGCGCTTTTGACTGTGTTGGGCATGGGGGGTCTGACATGCTTGAGCTTGGACCTTACTCTTGCCGGTTCACTCATAAAAATTCCGACTTTTGCCGCATTCAAGGATAATTTATTGGGCGTCGTTATTGCTCTGGCTTCTCTCAGAGTTTTCGGTAATATATTAATTTCATGGTTTGAAATTCCAAAGATTTACTTTATGAGCAACAGTTGATGGTGGTATAACCATACTTCTATACCTGCGCTTAAGAAGTAGCCGGAGTGGTACCGTTAAAAGGTCCTTCCTTCCTTCCACACTTTCAGTGCATATTGCTAACTTTCCTTCTCTTAGGACGGATTCCATCATCTCTAGCATTATCCAATACACAGGGGCCACTGCCTTGACAACGAGGTTAGTGGCTTATCAAGAAGTACTTGCACTACTAACTCTGGCAATGCAGCACTATGGGGACTTTGTCTTTTATTACTGTGCGTCATACCACAATCCGAATTCCGCGACAGTCTAAGAATTTATTGGATCGATGTAGTTTATGGCTCGGCCAAATAGTTTTATTTTTGTGGTAAATCATCAGTTTACCGTCCGTAATACTTGCATTGACACTTAATTCACAATAGGCCTTTCAATTTCTAGCAGGGGGGATGTATGCGAACTCCGTTCTCGTCAGGTAGGTGGCAATTAACATATTTATGTATTATGCGACTTACAGTATCGCAGCCTCAACAATCGCCAGAAATTCAGATCAGACCATTATCTTGAATCAGTTAACTTAACTGCGGTGACAGGACCGGCTCAATTCCGCTCAGGTAGGACCGAATCACACACTTCAGTTAGCGGCAAGAACTCGAAGGTAAAGTTTTGCAGGATATAGACCTTTCTTGTTATTGACCAAATTCAAGGCTCAACTTACAACCATGGATACAGATACTACCGCAGCCATTGAAAATCGTTCTAAAGACTGGGCAGAACACCTAGCAATGTAAAGAATGACCTGCTGTGAAAATATTATGTACCGCAACTGCTCAGACTTGCCCACTTGACGTTAAGGCATCAGTTCTGAGCTGGCTGAATTATCTGTATTCCAATCTTTCCACGCTCCAGCTATTTGACTTATTACAGTACTTTATAACAATGAACATGCCTATTTTCGTCAGCAAGTACGTACTGCGACCGAAATCAGGCCCGATTGATAGGTGAGCGACGATTGACCGGTGGTTATGTCCACACAAGTACCGCATAACTCGGAATCCAAGCAAAGCGGTGCTTAGTTCATCGTATCTGCCAACTGCGTCCGATCTGTATAGAGTATGACTGCATCGTGAGGCTTGAAAGCCATACGTGTCCAAGAGTAAATTTTTGAGAATGTATGTAGGAGCCAAGAACGTAGAGGAAGGACTGTCAATAAATACTTACCCACATAACAGTACAAGATATGAGTTCGTCTCTCGGGTGAAATGCACCTAAGCCATCCAGCGGCCCTCGGGGAGTACGTGCCAAGAAATGGTAAGATGAGTCGGCGACGGGAGCTTTCTTTCGGCGATGTAAGGCCAAAATATGCCCTCCCATCCCGGAATTGCACCCTTTTCGTGCATCTAGTTGGTCGAGGATGGCGTTGTTGGCATGGGAAACGAGGTCCAACGCGACGAGAATCAGCATCGAGGCTTTGATGAGGGTTAACTACAGAAGAGCGTCAGCTTGCAGGTTGAGAATATAAGAAATTGCTAGTTATTTGATGATATCCAATCCCCGAAAACCTCTCAGATAGAGAGTTGCGCCTACGGAAATTGACCAAGATCGAAACGATCCGCGCGTCAGAACCGGATATCATATTCCAGCAGTCTATAGCACATATTGTCATGGAGCTTGATGGGCGGGCTAACTGAAATCACGAGTTGAACGCGGGTATCCGCAACGGTCTTAGGTGCCGGAACTAACCTCGATATGTACGTACAAGACCATGCCGGCAGGCTACTGTCGCATGATGCTTATCCTCATTGATCAGGCGGAGGGCGACATTCCAATGTTAGGCATCATCAATGATAAAGATGAACGTATCGAAGCAAGGTAACCTAGAAAAGTCATGAGCTCGATATATGAGAAGAGGAAGACCAGACTCGCGACGTACTTCCAAAGAACCAAGAACCCCAACGCTATTCCTCCCATGCAGTCAACTACACCTGAAGGCCACTAAATCGATCGATATCAGTAACAACTGCCCGTGGAAATCGCATTCTTGTGGCCGCCAGCGCATCTCATTATAGGTTGTTCAACTTAGCCAACTGTAGCCCGAGTCATGCGTTTGCCAATACCGGATGCTGTAAGCATTGAGGTCGTCAAAAAGTATTTTAGTTGAGTGCCATGAGATAGTAGCGACATGGGGCTAATGATCTGACATAGACTACTATTCAGCGGACCGTAAAAGCGAGATGGTACCGGAAGCTCATACCATTGGCTGGTGGGAGGGATAGCGATATGCCAAATGTGGCGTGGCGAATACGGCGGGTGAGGAACTGATCGATGACGATCAGAAAGCAACACAGTTGTTCTAAGAGACCTGGAAGCAATAGGAAGCTCTTAACTTCAAAGATGCATGCAATACTCTGCACATACTGCACATACTTACAACGGCGTATCTCTCAAAAGGGTATAAGCGGAGTGATAGGATCGCTTTGACGGTAAACTGTGTCCAAGATAGATACGAAAGAACGAGACGGCATCGATAAGACAGTCTGAAAGGTTTCTGAGCTCTTAGCTTGAGAAAAAGTAACGAAGACTGACTACACACCCACGAAACCTATCCCAGGAATGTGTTGTATCCCTTCCACCGACTCTATCTACGCCTCAGAGATGCATCGCGTTAGTGCTGCAGAGACTAAAATGTGTGATGTGTAGTATCGTGTACTGTATGTCGAGCACAGCGCAAGATGCGAAGGGGGGATGTGTAGTGCTCGTTCTGCAACAACTTTAGTAAGAAACTTCACACGCCACCACTCAACTTGGCAGCCCGTATGCTCGATCGAGGCATTATTGAATCATCAGCACATCTTATCGTTAGCATCACTTGAACGGAGCCTAGTATCATACCGTCTGCCCACTTTTTCATCGCACGAAGAAACTATTTAGTTTTGTAAGTTCCTTTGACACCAACTAAGTCTGGATACTCTGCGAACTGATGAACCTCAAACAACTTCACTAAATTTACTAGACTCGTACCACTGTTTCGTTGGCTATTGGACTCGGGCTCGCCATTGGCGGTCCTAAGGCGAAATGCTTCAAGAGAAAAACATTGAGACGATGCTTTTACATGAAAACTCTCACACTTCGATCTCTATCCTACCCAATGATGTCATATACCATATCTTCCTCATTGTCGCCGACGAATTGAAACAGGAGAATGTGCATCATGCGATGGACGCAGTTCGATCCTTGTCGCAAGTCTGCGGTTCCTGGAGGGAGCTCGTACTGAGTCTATCGAACCTTTGGTGCGCGATAGATTGCGACAACGGCGGTCCTGGCTACATCGATATCCTCCTGCAACGATCGCGCAGCATGCCGCTTCGTGTCAGTGCAAGGCCCCGGGAGGAAGAGCCCATGCCGAAGGTTCAGGCAGAAGCTCAGCTTCCTTCGCCTAATTTAAGGCTCGTTCTTCCTCACCTTAACAGGATAGTCGATCTCTATGTTGACTGCTCCTTTTTACTACGGAATGGTTGGAATAGCTTGGTGGCTTACTTGCTGGAACCTGCTCCTTTATTGGAGGCTTTAAATTTGTATTTCTTTCACCAGCGCACTTCTGGATGGGGATTTGAACCTAGGTTTCATTTGCCGGAGGAACTGTTCCATGGAGACGCTCCTCGATTGAGAGAATTACACCTTTCCGCATGTTTGAACACCTTCGATTCATCGATTTATCGATTCCTCACTGCCCTATCCATCTTCTGGTGCTTCAATGGCGAGGGTATGCCTAATTACCAAGGTATACCATCGACTACGTGGATTTCCAAACTACGTGCGATGCCGTTGCTTGAGAGGCTCGTCCTAGATGAAGCAACTGGTACAGGAATGCTATCCAATTACGAAAAAGTACAACTTCCATGTCTGCAATACTTGGAACTGAAAGATGGGCCACGGGAATGTAGAAGCTTTCTCGAGCATCTTATATTGCCTCGTGAATGCGACATAAAGATCACATGCTACTACGTGGTTGCAGATATGGCGCTTCATTTCTTTCTTCAAAGCATATTTTTGAAGTTGAGCCAGGAGCCGTCACAGATGGTCGTTGAATTTGGGCACAGATACGGCCATCTTAGTCTCACTCTTCAGCTATCGGAACTTGCACTGGATTCCAATCTCCAGAAGCCGTCCAATTTGCTACATGGAGCCCGCATTTCCATCACCCTTGTTTTACAAGAGAATAATATAACATCGGTCTCTGCATTCGTTTTCACCACTCTGGAGACATATGTTCCACAAATCGAAGTTCTAACTCTCCATACGATGGAGTCTGAAGACACATCACAGGAATTAGTGCGTAGTATTCTGTGCAAATTCGGAGATACAGTGCGATGCCTCTCTTCAGACCAAGGAATAGGTCTATTCTACATTTTATCGCTTCTGGTGGAGAAGGAAGATGTTCTGCTACCCAAATTGCACGGAATCAAATTCAAAGGTGTCGAACTCACTATGCCAATTGCTATACCTGCAGATGTCCCGCTAGCTGAAGCGCCGTCTGGATATGCGTCTATCGAAAATCAAATTCCAATAACTTATGACGGTATAGAGCTTTTATTACGGTCTCGCTCAGCGATGGGATATCCGATTGAGGTTATCGAGTTTCATAAGTGTCTTGGGGTTGGCGAAAGAATAACGTCTCTAAGCGAGATAGGCCTCCATGTAATCTGGGATGAGATGGAGGGACAGGTTAAGGTTTAAAACCTATTGGTTAATGGCTGTGGACAACTTATGCCGCAGTTGTGTGAATTCGTGCCAAGGGGTGTTTTCGCTGCAATGAAATTAGTCCAGATGTCAAACATATTGTTTACTATGCTTATCTATTACGTTTCATTGAGGGCGTACAATCGGAGAAGTATGGCTCAAGTGAATCTTCATGCTCCGAAAAGAATGCCTAGATGAACTTGAATAATAACAAATATCCATTGAAAATCGTGATAAAAATGATTGCTATGGCTCTGCATGCCCTAGTGTTTTAATTTTCAAGTTGGCTAGTGACTAGAATAGTGTTAACCGAAATAAAGTACGTCAACCTCAGGTATAACTACAGAATCGGCCTGTCCCCGCAAAACTTCCTTGCTCAGCTAACGCTAGAGAACGGATAGTTAAATCGACGTACCATTATACCGATGATCCTCTCTTCGTCCACCAAAACGGCTGAGTACTCAAAGTTCTGAGGTGATGTGCAGGTGATATAAGGAAGTTTCGATTGAAGACCGCCTTTAAAATAAGCGTCAAGCGAATCGCAAGTAACATCTGTTGTTTCGTTGATGTCAGTGCCGCCAATCCTTTGTGCCTCTTTCACATTGTATCGGTTGAAATCTAGGATTTGAATAGGGGACGGAGTAATATTGGCATCTTCAGGAATGCAAACAAAACGTTGCCCGCTTGTGGAGGTGATAAATACCGTTCCAAAGCTATCAGCATCAAACCAGCGAGAGACAGAAGGTCCCCAGTCTTCCCAATCAAGCGCCGCGACAGAAGCGTCCGAATCTTCTGACAATGGTTTTGTACAGGGAACACAAGCTAGTAGAGATCGACGATGAACGATCATGGACAATGAATGGACATGCATCTCATCGACAGAGTATACTGTCATTGTAATCAGGACAATAGCGTCCTCGGGGCGAGATAGAAAAGGTCGAGAAGGAGATGCATATTGGAGTGATGAATTTCTTCCAATTGGATTTGGATCTGCACGGCATGATATAGAGGATACTTCGATATCCCGCATGAGTTCCGGGAAGTGCAGGCGCTGTATCAGCTTGACTTCGCCGGGTTCCGAGGAATATGGTATATGGTATATGTCAAGAGACATGTGATAAGTGCTCGGATGAATGAGAATGTCTTCCCTAAGGAAAACGAGACCAAGATTATATGCTTGAATGGGTTCAGTCTACGAAATGATTAAATTAAATCATTTTACAAATGAGCGATAATACGCACTGCCTTCCGCTTTCCTGTAATCCAATCGAAAAAGTAGATGCGATCTTGTGACACATCTCCCCTAGGATATATCACGACAACGACAAGGTTCTCTCCCACTACCTCAATGCTTATCATTGGTGAACCATGGCTAATTTGAACCGTGTTGGCGTGAATGTTAGGCTGCTGAGCACGCTCATGGTATCTTCCAGTCGAGTGACGCAACAAAGCAATTTCAAGCGAAGCTCTCTGACTATCTTGCTCATCCATAATGCTGTTTGACAATTAGTTGGATGATAATTCAAATTATAGAATAGAACGAACAAGGTGACGGCGGCAATTAAGTCGTGTTCTTCTATTGCTGTGCCAATAACCACAATTGACCTGCCAATATCAATTCGCGACCATTCCACCCGATCATCTTTCTTGAACGGGAGATGGATACTTTGTACTGCAGTGCTTGTTAGAGGTTCTCCAGTAGGAGTAGCACATCCCAAGATGTATGCGCTAGGAGTCACATCGTATATCCCCGATGATCTGTACCTAACAGGAATTGTGCGAGTGAATCCATAATTGAAGGTGGCCCAAGCTCGCTCACGCTTCCTCAACTGTTCGAATCGTTTAGAAACAGGAAGCAGGCAATTTGGATTGTTGTCCACGCCTGCTCTCTCCTTTTCCAGTTGGTACTGAAGAACTAGGGACTCGCAAATGATGCTACAGAGAATAGAGCATGTACACCTGCATGAAAGCAGATCGAGTGCGGGAAGCTCAGCGAGGATTCGACAGATCAGCTCAACAGGAAGTTCTATTAGCTTCATAATTTGACCTGAATTCTTGATCGTAGGTGATCATCCGAATGGCAGGACACAAGTGGACCGGAAAAAGGCTCAGGTGGCCTGTGCGCGCTGCAGGTGTGATAACGCATGATCACCTGATGTGCTAACTTATTTGCGGGTGTTGAAGTTATTGGTTGATAATTCTAGGCCTCCGATTACCTTCAAGACTGGGTATTAATTAGCTAACCAAGCGAATGATGCAATGCAGAATGGGAGGCGGGATTGTGCCTTCGTGAGTAGAACTTATTCAGTCTTTCCCTGTAAGATGTATGGCTGAACAGGTGTCTTCAAACAACGCTTGGAAGCACAAACACTTCTAGGGTTATTCCGATAGGTTTGGGAGGCGGTCCGAGCATGCTTTCAAACACTTGTGGTTATGTATTCGGTAACATAATCCCAGCGAGATTTGCATCTTCTGAAGGAAAACTCTTCGATGTAACGTCTTTATTTGATCCAGACCTCCTTTACGACCTCCGGGGAGTAGGACAATGTTTAGGAGCTGTAAGCGAGGTTACCTTCCGAACCTATCCAACTTCCATTCTGGGTACTTCCGACGGAGCAGTGTGGGCCGGGCTGCATGGAAATACAGTCATAAAAGCCAGATCATTTTAGATGGAACCTTTGGTGTTTGCACAACTTGTCTTTGATATGAACTTCCCAGTGCATCAATACTAGCAGACATCACAAAGGAAGAGGATTCCACTAGAAAGTTATTAGAAGGAGAAGATGTTGTAATGCTGATAACTCACATTTAGTACAAGGTGCATATTTCTTGGTAACAAGAGCATCATCATGACCTTTGGCAATTTCATTGAAACAAACTAAAGATATATATTTAGAAGTAAAATAAATAATAAAAGAGAAAATAGATATATGCCAAAATGAGCATTTACTCTCCTTAGACCAAGATGCACTACAAGCAGTGCATGACTGCCCTTCCAAGAGACTGCTATGGATCCTAAATGTTTGCACTGGAACATTATGGAAACACCAAGGGATGTCAAATTTGTGTTTTTCCAAATATTTCCAAATCAAATCTGGGACAACAAGAACACCAGCTTTGGTGATAAGGCTGGAGGATGTAAGTAACAAGACTCTAGATAGATAATATAAATGCTTACTATTGGATACTAGGATGTGATTTTTCCCTAGTGTTCTGGTTTAGATCTGCATAGGGCATATCAAGATCCTTCAGACAAGATGCAAGAAGGACAAGCAGAAAATGATCTATGATAAGAATGACTGGCATAGAGGGGTTAATGGAGAAGGTGTCAATGTGAATGAAAGGATGTGAGTCAATGTGACAGGTCACAAAATGAAGCTTCTGTGACAATGTCATCCTGTGGGACAACTGTAATATATTCAAGTATCTGCTGCAGAAACAGAAGGATCTGTGGGAAGATTGCCATGATCTTGTGAAGAAGTATGACACATGAGTGTGCAATGAATGGAAGGAAGAAATCACTAATCTGCTTGTACTTATAAGTCTTTAATTATTCTTTGCTGAGCTATGTTCCAGCTTGAATGTTTTAAATTACCTGTAAGGCCAGCTTATTCTTGTCAGTGGTTACAGGATTTGCTGTTGACTCATACAAATGGCTGCAACTTGACTCAGGTGACACTACTCTCAATGTACTCTTACATATTTCCATTCAATTAGTTGCAGACACCAATAATGCAACTGCTTGTGCTCCATATACTCCTGAGGCATTCATTGCAACACCAAAGGCTCTACAGATTAATATCTTCTGGTTTATCAGTCTAGTATTGAGTTTGTCGATGGCTATTATTGGCATTCTTTGCTTGCAGTGGCTTCAAAAATATGAACATGAAGTTCATCTGTCTCCAAAAGAGGTGTTTGCCCTCTGCTAGATGCTGCATGAGGGACTGGCATGTTGGCAGGTGCCCAAGATTTTGTATGCACTGCCATTGATTCTTCAATCATCACTTGTATTGTTCTTTATAGGTCACCTCTACCTTCTTTGGGATCTGAATCATACTCTAGCTGCCATAGCAGGTGCCTTTGTGAGAATCACCCTACTGTTTGTCTCTCTCACTACTGTCCTTCCCACCTTCCACTTTCTCCTTCCACTCAATAAAAACTTCTGAATCCCACAATGTGCATACAATTCACTCTAGTCCTGGGCATTCTTTCAAGTTGTAGCTACCCTCAGTTGACTGTTAATTGTTTGCATTGTCCCATATTTGGTTCAATTCTTGAAACCTTATATTGTGCACTTCTGGAGCAAGTACAAGTCATAATCTGTCCATGATGCTGAAGAGGGACACATCACTCCTTTTTCTCAGTTAGCTCATTCCTTGACTTGATGCTCCATTCTTGGTATCAATATAATGAATATCATAGGAACAAAAATATCAGAATTAGCAGATAATATCACCAAATAGTATTTTGTTTGGTGGAAATTTTTCAAGACTTGTTCCCAAACTAAGTTTGGAACTAGAGGTTGTAGGCCACAATAGCACTACATTAGAAAAGTTGGAAGCAATGTCAACACTAACACAACATAGAACCACCAGCTTCAGCATATATGCAGCACCCTTCCAGCTCTCTTGGGTTCTAACTTACAGATGTGGCCCACATGTTGGAAGAGGGCACTGGGGGGTTGGATAACTGTCAGAGATGACTTGAATGAATAACAACCAAAGATGAAGTCTAGCATTGAGGGTGAAGAGAGACTAGCTGTCATAAGGCAATGGAAGGGGAATCAGGGAAAAGTTGGAAGGTCAAAAGATGTATGATATTTAGAACTTAATGAAGAGAGTAGATAAATCTTAGTCAATATTCAGATTGCAGATACCAGACAAGAACTTAGGTACTTAATTATGGTGATAGTTAATTGTATAACTAATTGGAGAACAGTAACTAGTAGCAATAGAATCATAATAGAACTGGGTATCATAATAAAATATCAGAAGTCAATTCTCAGAGTCAGAAGGATATCAGAAGTAATCATAACAAAGCTATTGTTCAGCATAGAAATGGAAATGAGGTAAATGGAAACAGGGTATTGTGATTATTGGAAATATTGGAAGAGGACCAGGAATGACAGAAAAATGTTGGAAGCATGGTCTGGTTTTTGGTATATGACAAAATTCAAATGCAAGATGTGGAAGATTTTGGATTGGGGCCAATTTGACATATAATAGAGAGTCATCCAAGACATCATGCCTGAAAAGTACAGCAAGCACTACAACACTATTCAGGGATTGAAATAGGTCCACAAAAGCATTCCCAGGGGATTGATGTGATATTTATCATTCATCCCTCTTTCCTCAATCTCAAAATTCCCATAGCTATCCATGCCATTCAAGAGCTGTTGTCTTCCTGTTCACAGCTGGATGATGAGCATAAAATGACTCACTTGGGTGGTTTGCAAGATTCTATGAAAAAACTGACATTAAATCTCAGCATATAATCTTGCTGATGCATCAGAGAGCTGAATCCAACCCCCTGCATTACAAAATGTTGTTTGCTACTACACCCACTCATCAGAAACTATTATTTGGATCTCTACACATGAATTCAAAATACTGCAGGCAATTAAGTAGCACCATTGTTTGAGCATCCTTTGTACTGCCTTCAAAAACAGATTTTAAGCTCAATGAGGTACATGAAAGCACATTTGCAAAGAAGATGATCAAATTCCTCAATTTGAATGTTCCTGAGTAGACTATTTCTCAAATTTTGAATCTCTCCTTGCATGCAGGATATGTGATTGAAGGCAGCTCAAGCTGTGAGTATTGAATCAGAAAAGATTCAAAGAATGAAAGAATCTTGCAGGTTAGAGGACTCAAGCAAAGGAATTAGCAGAATTGCAGAACAGTGCATGGTTGTTGAAAACTGCAAGTCCTATGATGACATTGTTCCTCAATTCCAGCACAGGTGGAGACTAATGCAACCCATGTAGGGCATTCTCTGCAAGATTCTGAAAACTCCTCTCCCTTTCAAAAATGCAGATGGCAAGTTGCAGGCTCACATTCTGCAACACTTGTTCTACCTCTGCACTGAAATGACTGAATATACCCATATCCTCTGGGAAGCTGGCACTTGACATCATGTGCAGGAATGTACATCAAGCATGGTTCTACTGCATCAATCAATTAGTGAGAGAAATTTGAAATGCTTTGACTATGCAAAGACTACAGGAAGATAAAAAAACTGGCACAGGTAACAATAGAGTACATGAAAAAGGACACAGGTCTAAAATGGCTGTGGCTGCAAATGTCATTAAAAAACAAGTTGCTTTTTATTCTTTGTGAGTTCACTGTCAAGAGTGGAGAGAACAGAGGCAAGGATGGAGATGCCCAAAATGGAGGAATGAAATGGGATTTTACTCTTCAGTTTCTCAAGACATGGTGCCACATAGTAGCAGAGCAAGAAGCTTCAGACAGTGGGGGTACAGAAACATAAATATGCTCCTCCTTCAAGTTTAATAAATACATATGTTGGTATATTATAGATATATTTAAGCTTAATGATGGATGTCCATTGTAGTTAATTTGTAGTATAAATATCAAGCATTGAAGAAAGCAAGCATGTTTCAACAAGAGATTGACAGAATTGGATACTACTCTGTACATGATCTCTTCAAGAACCATACATCTGTCCTGCTTTCTACTATCAGCTTACTATTGTAATTATAAATAAGACTCCATATTTTTTATGAGAGGTAAAATTTGGCAATAAATTCAGGAAAACCATTGGTGATAACAGATAGGTTGTTGTGCAACTGCTGGAGCCACATGGTGGCAATTTTTGGTTGTGATGACATCACCAGTGGTTTGGGTGGCTGGCTGCTGAGCCATAGCCTACCAAAATTGAGCCCATGTCACCACAACAGCCTGGTGGCTCTGGTGATATCAATTTCCTCTCTGCAAACCTATGTTGAGACTCTACAGCATCCATATCCATTGCCTGTAATATCTTGAACAGAGTAGATGAGCATCAGTGAGTTTCTTTGTCCTGTTGTACTCCAATGTCATTGATTCCCTTGCTGGTGCTGATCCCTCCTCTGCCAGGCTCAAGTTTTGTTCTAGAATGCCTTTCTGCCAACACTCCATTTGTAGCTACATGGGGCTTGACCTTACACACAATGAATACATCAGCAGAATCTGGAGATATACTGAAACCGTTATATCACAGAAGATGACTGAATATCTCTATCTTGCAAACTGGTAAGTCTATCCAGCATTCTGTGTACTGAGTACTGAGTTCAGGAGTCAGGGACTGTCAGGAGTCAGGGACTTCCAAAATGTTTTGTCCTTCATCTCTTTGAGAGGCACATAACTGATAAATTCAATCCTCCATAGAGCCTCAAACTACATGTTCCCAGAAGGTTCATTCCTCTAAAACATATCTCATATCTTCATTCCAGTTCTGTCACTCTTGCAGTCATAGGAAAACAAAGTTATGGCTCTTACATCAACACACTGAAGGCACATCTTTGCTCTTGATCCCTTTCATTTCCTCTCACTGATGAAGGCTCTACCAAAATTGAATAGCAACCACAGTGATATCTTAGCTTCTCACCACCTGGACCCATTAGCTCTTTGAAGGGCATAATCCAAATTCTGTCATTATCTGGTTCAGAGACCCACACCCTTTTTTGTGTGAAATTGGTACAACATCATCCCAGGTGTTTAAGAAGAAAACCTAAATGTGATGTATGGCTTCCAATATGTCAGCATTTATATATTCAACTAAGCTTACATTCTTTCTGCTTGGATCTCACTCAGCACACCAATCTGCCAATAGTAACCATTCCAAAAACTTGGATGCAAAGAATGGGGCAGATAGTCTATGAAGAAGAGGGAGACAGACTTGAAGCAGAAGAAAGGTGCCACAGCTGGGCTGCATTCAGCCCATGTGTGCATCATTGACTGCATGGAACATAGGAAGAGGATACACAAGCTCTTAGTGCATTTCTTGTTATATCTACTCTCCTATGTGCATCTCTTATCATCCCTTCATGGGGTTAGCTCACCTGTCTCAGATAGATGTTGCCTAGATGTCTGTATTACAATGTCCACCATATCTTCAGCATTGGGGCCAACCCCTACCCATTTCAGCTTTACTAAACACAGTACCATTTCAGAACCCAAGTTGAAGATCACATGCTGTCCACAAAATGGCTGCAAAAGCAAGCAGGGGGCTCGTGAACAGAGCCAATGTTGCAAGAGAGAATTACACTCCAATTCCAGGAAGGAGTAGGTGACTTGGATGAAATAGATTTCAATGAGGTATATAGGATGAGTGGTAGAAATAGTATGCATTGTGTGGACTTCTGTATGTTTGTTTGCTATCATTATGCACTTTTATATTCTCTGCTCACCAACTCAGCTTGCAGGCACACTTGTTCTCAGGACTTGGCTGACCTATTGTGATGCATCAACCAGAGCACTGCTGTGGGAATATGTGTCACATATAGATTTTTTGCATTCTTCTCCTGGATATACTCTCAAGGTGCTCTTGAACAGTGTCAAGTAGTGGTTGGGTGCATCCTCACATCATGAATTTGCCTCTTCTTTTTGGCAATCATCATTATCTTATACTTGGATCTTATCACAGGAACATCTAATCTCTGGGATAACACATGGACACTGTATGGACATCATGAGGCAACTGTACCCATGAGGATAACACAAGGCTTTCTTCTTTTTATGATCAATTGTTACTTACATGCACAAAACACATCTAGTGCAACACACTACTTACATGCATAGACAATGAGTAGTACATGCTTAGTACATGAGTTAGGTAGTATTTAGGTACATCATTTGTACTCAGAACCCCATTCTTGAGCTGGCCCTTTCTCCATTAGCTCACTCTTATTCCCTTTATCCCTGAGTGATTCAACAACCTCAGCACTGCACTATTGAGTGTATTGTTTGTGTGTCTGACAGTGCAGGAGAGGTGGGTGGTCACCAGATGCTGACAATCAAGATTTCTTTGAGACATCAACTATCATGAGTTCAATATCCTGTGGTGTTAGGCCTGCCACACTGATGGGTGGTCTTGTGGATGCCCAAGAATTGCCAGAGCCTATGAGCTATAGGGAGTGGATTCTGCATAAAATACTTGTGCATCTTGTTCTTCTGCACCTCCAATGTTGCATTTCTTATGTTCATGTTTTCAGTTGTGCAGATTCTTGATCCCAATACACTGACTGTGGTTCTAGACTGTGAATGGCCTGCACATTGGCCAACACTGGTCTGCCCACCCCTTCATGGGATTATTGTTTATTTATCACCTCTTAACCAAACAACATGAGATTGCATTTGAAGTTTCTTCTCATTTATTCAATTGCTTGCTGTGAGCCAGCTGTAGCCTGTGTTCTTTATAAAATGTCTCCAGTTAGAATTTTATTTCCTTGTGTTAATATGCATTTTATGCGATTTATATCAGTCCAATATAGTAGTTCAGTAGTCCTCTTACTTGCTTCTTAAATGAGCCAACTTTTCTTCGGTCTAATTTGCAGATTTCATAAAGCATGTTTGTGTAGTAGTAAAGTATAATACATATTCTCGGGATAAATTGACTTCTAGGAATCAGATCTATTCTGTTAGTCCTGAAATATGGTATGATAGTAGTTGCATATGATATGAACATATGTCTTAGATGTCTTCATCATTGGATGGCATCTTCGCCCAAATATTAGGTACAATTCTGCTAAAGTACAAACTGTCACATTTTAACTTTTGATTAGCAGGCTGCAGCAAATTATGGCATATTGCACTTATGCAAGATCTTCCTCGATCCTCATTCCTTGCATAAAATTAAACTATATTATTTTCGCGTATAGCGTTTAGAATATGTGACACAAAAGCGACACAAAATGCTTAAATTCGTAAAATTCAAAGTGGTGTCCCAAGGATCTGTATTCCACTGTCGATTTGCAAAGTTCTATGTCCCGATGAGCCCAGGAGACTTGGTTGAACATAAATGGTCAAGACTCGAGGCATTATCAACCTATCAATAGCCGTTTTATCCGGACCAACGGAAGCTGATGAGTCCTTGGATGAATCCGGGTTGATTGTACAGCTTTACAGTATACATCCGTTCCCAAAGCTCTGGAACGACGAGGCCGAAGTGGACCGAGCACTAAAATTTTCTCAAGCAACTCTTCGTCCTTGTTTCTCTACTCCTACTACTAACATGGGCAACTTTCCAGTAACCTCAGCACAGATCGCCGGCTTATTTTCAGAGAGTGTTCTGTATGGGATTTACCTGGTCACATGTGGCTATTGCGTGCGATCGTTGCTGATTGAAGACAGCAAATGGAAGCGCCGAAAAGATTATAATCGGTTTATGATGGTTGTGGCATTGTTACTTTTTGTCTTTGCCACTATGGACGTCTGCTTCGGACTGTATCACAGCCTGCAAGCATTCGTATTCTACACAGGTGCCGGTGGAGCGACCGAAGAATTCTTTGATCTTTCGAATTGGGTCAGTGTAATGAAGGTGAATATCTCTCTCCAACATTATTCTTGTCTCATTGCTAATTCATGAGTCATATTTCCTTAGATTACAAATTTACTCGTGCAAACAAATATCGGCGACGCTGTTCTGGCAAGTCAAACTCCACGCCTGTTTTGACTGCCTAGCTGACTCTTAGAAAGATATATCGGTGTTGGGTAGTTTACAATAAATCCTGGATTATTCTCGCTTTCTCTACTGTCCTTTGGTTCGGAAGCGTTGTATGCTCAGCGGTGGTGATCCACATCGTGAGCACGATACACGCTCAGAAGCTCATTGCAAATGCTGGAGACATTCCTCAGTACATCCCAGCATTCTGGACGCTTACTATAACGTTGAATTTTCTAGCAACTGGTAATTATTCTCTTATTGAAGTAACTTTCTGCTGCTTGGAAGCTTACGATGTATGCAACAGGACTGCTTGTCGGTCGCATCTGGAAAATTGATCAGCAGACCCGAATGGCTTTAAAAGGCGATCCCTTGTCAAGAGACCAGCGACCGCGTGTGTTGAGGCATGTTATCCGGGTTATCATAGAATCAGGAATGCTTTCCACGGTTATAGCGTTTCTAAGCTTTGTGACATATATGTCTGGAAATAACGGGGTCTACCCCATAACGGATATGGTATGTGTTGAACTTCCGTGCTAATGTAATGCGAGTCCATGATAATTATATGCTCTTCTAGGAAGTACAAATTGTTGGTATTGCTTTCAACCTTATCATTATTCGTACGGCGCAAAGGCGATCTGGGGAAGCGGGGCATCCATCCAGTCCTCTTGTTTCTCATTCGATTCGCTTCCAACCGAAATTTAATTTAGATACAGAAAGAAATGGAGAGCAGCATCAGAATTCCTCGACAGGCACCGAAATCGATTGCGATGATGGATCGGTGGTGGAAAAAGTAGCAGACGCCTTTCTTTAATAACTATACTGTCATCCATAATCGCAACGTGAACAGATGCAGGCGTTGTTTGAACAAGACAATAACATAATATAAAAATATTAGTACTACTCTCCATTTAATTCCTTCTCTCCTTTAGTTTGTGTTGCTCACTACGCTGGATAACCAATGTTTGTCAAGCTACTCTCGCCCAAACATGATCCTGATTTTACAAGATGTTGAAGCACTGGCGGTTCCCTTTATCTTCTCCATGTCCTTCGCATCCTCCTACTCAGAGGTTCCAGTTTCGCGTTGCTTAATTGCTTGCTTCAAGTGCTCTCGGAAATTCATCCATCAAGCCATTCAAGTATATCATTACCTGTCAAATGATTCAAATCGAATCAGAGCTCAAGCTCATTTCTTCAGTTTCAATATCGTTCGTTAATTCCATGACTTGCTGACACCATTTTTTAATTTAATAATGGAACATGGAATTTATTGTATCACTGAATCTTATATTATGGCCAATTTTGCAATCTTTCATTTCCAAAAATATGAAGGGCGCATTGTTTGCGATGCATCAAAGTGACGGAACTAGTTATACTTCGCCCCTGATGCAAACCGGGCACAACGTGCATGCCCGAAATATCTGAGTGTATGTCCCATCTTCTCTTCGATTCTCATCATCTCCATGCTTATCATATTCCTCCTCTCGTCCTTCCTATCTCCAATTCCACAAACTCTTACGGCCGCCGCTCCAGTGACACCTAACTCTCCTCCAGAACCCGTCTCGACAGACATCCAATTTTGCGCCTGCGCACCTGACGCAAATACTCGCTCACTCTGGGATATCATCTGGAGCTGCCTAGCAGTCATATTCGCGTGCACATGGGTTGCAGTACACCCGAATATACCCGCACTCGAGGAGACTTGGTGTGAGGGGGCATGGCGGCGCGCGAGGCTCTTGTTTTGGGCTGTGGTGGCCCTAGAGATGATTATCTTCTGGGCGATGCGCTAGTGGGTGGGAGCGAGGAGGATTGAGAGGCTGTATAGAGAATGTGGTTTTTTATGTCTCTTCTTTTCGCAGGAAGTACTTATGTATGTTATAGCGCATGGGTGGACAAGGACGCACGGATTCTTTGTGCAAATGGGAGGATTCTTACTGTATGATGGCAGGAAGCCGGTGCAAACTCTCACCGCTGAAGAGATGAAAGATCTATCCCTACAAGGCCTGATCGACTGGCCCTGTATCGAAGAAGAGGAAATCACTGATAGAAGTAAAGGCGATTTACTTGGGAAGGGTGTCGCCGTGTTCCAGACTTCCTGGTTCGTTGTGCAATGCATTGTGCGAGGGGCACAAGGGCTGGTTATAACTGAGCTAGAGCTCATTACGCTTGCGTATGCAATGCTTAATGGGGTGATATATTTCTTCTGGTGGAACAAGCCGCTGGATGTGAGGTACCCTGTACAGGTGGTTTTGCGAAGTTCGAATCCGAGGATGGAATTTCAAAGTACTGACAATACAGGCAGAGACACAGAAAGGGTGGGAGATCTCGAGGAAGGGGACATTGTCAATGAATTAGATGACGGTTGAAGAACGATGGAGATTCAGCTTGAAGAAAATAGACAGAGTGAGAAGGAGAAAACGGATCCGGAGAAAACAGCTGTCCAAGGAGTAACGCCAGCCGAATATCAGCAGCTTAAACCACGGTGGCTCGCTCAGTGCACTCTCTGGGTAAAGCTTTTCCTCTGTAAAACGAAGGACCACGTCAGACACTTTTTCTCCGGCTTGCGTGCTGAAATCGAGTCGAAAGGGCTGTTAACTGGGCTATGGACTTACATTATATTCTGTCCATTAACGATGGGTATCGTGGCGCGCACTTACTACGACATGGTAGGCGCTTCCAAGCGGTCCACCACCATTGGCAGAGGGGATTGTGCGGTATCAGAATTCTACGCTGCCCTTCCAACGTTCCCTGAGCTCTTCTTCTTCAACACCGCCGGCACTGTCATCTCCGTCTCATTCGGCGCCATCCACTGTATAGCATGGACCTTCCAGTTCCCGACACGCGTTGAAGAGATAGCATGGCGCATTGCGTCATTGCTGACCGTGTCCGTGCCTTTCCTCTTCATCGTGACGATATTCGCACCACAAAGACCGATGGATCAGGAGATTTTAACTGCGAGGGAGAGAGTACAAGCGTTTGTGGCCGACGCGCTTTATGTGATGTATAGCTACGGCAAAATCCTGTACATCTTCGCCCGGCTGGCTCTGCTGGCTGTGGCGATTGCTTCCCTCAGAGCACTTGAATCTGGGGCGTATTTGTCAGTAGATTGGGTAAATTTTATACCGCACATCTGATCATTGTTATCGAAGTGCCGGTTGCGAGTGCAGTTCCATTGACTAAGCTCTACAGCCTGTTTGATGGTTAGAGATCGGATGTTGTCAAATTGTGCATCTTCCATCGGATGCGCTGTGGAAGTCCGGATGAAGTTCAATATGAACCACTGCCGTGTACAAACCAACGGGCAGCGAGGTCCAGCGCCGGCGGCTGCTGCCGGGGGTTGTGAGTAGCTTCAGCCGGAGCCAGTAATATATGCGGAGCTCAAAACACCCATCAGTTCCGTCGGCATCCGTCGTCGTCCGCTGGCTGCACTTGTCATTTCCAACGGCGTCCACTGATGTTCACCTTCTTCCGCTGACCTCTTCTGTGCATCCACCGTACTCCGGTGGACTCCAGTGGATCTTTTATTTTATGCTTGTGCATCCAGTGAACTCCGGTGGACTCAACCCCATCCCACTCTCGATGTTATTACATGCAAGCCAAGAAAACTAATGGAATTTGACAAAGTCTGATGCACTCCACTGTAGTATGATGAATCATAGATTTTGATGCTTCACTGGATTCTGCTTAAGTTACTGGCTGTCATCTTTCGGCAACTAGTTGGAGTTCAGCGAATTTTCACAATGTTTCCAGGAATATTAGCTTTAAAGCGCTCTTTGTTTGAAATCATAGAAGAAATATATTTTTGCGAACATTGTATAATATAACAAATAAGCACACTGGTTTTAAAATTTTAATTCACTCCACACCGTTTTTGCGGTTGCTGAAATCACCATACTTATATATTATCAACAGCCGTGCAAAGGACAGTGAAGGACGAAGAGGTATTTGAAATTACACCGGCAGACACGGTCCGCCGCTGAGTCGCTGACAACCTGCTGACAACCACCGCTGTCGGGTGGTGGCCTCCGGTGTCCTTGCAAGGTTAGCGGTGTCCGTCACCAACGTCCTTTCCACTGAGGCGGGCACATAACTCGCCGGAGTCTGGTAAATTTCTGATCGGGCCGGACATGACGCGTTGACGAACAGTCGCCCCCGTGACCCCACGCGCATCCGTGATGATGATCAATTTGCTGTAAACTGGAACCTGGGCGTCCTTCCCGTCCTTCCCCCTCCTCCCTCATACGTTCTCCTTGCTTTCGCCGTTCGACTCGCACACTGCTTATATATACCGTTCATACTGTTCATATAGATCTCTGGAATCAATCAAAAGATCTCCCGAACTACACATAACCCAAAGTGATCATGTCTAGCGCCACCGAGCACCCGAACGCGGCGTTGCTCGAGTCAGCGACTAAGGGATTTGACCGCCTGTTCTCCAATGACATCGTCAGCGCGCGCGCCCAGTTCAAGGACAAAGACGACCCATTCCATCTACTTGGATTGGGCGTATGCTCCTTTTTGGAAGCGGCGTTCAGTATGGAGGTATGTGCTTTATATCTACCTAAAATGCCGACATATACTTACAAATTTTGAATTGACTCGCTAGACGGAGTTGATGGCGGAGGCTACCCGCTGTCTCAGTCTCGCAGAGGCAAACTCGCGGAAACTCATGAAAGCGCCTAAAAGCAACGAGTACAGCAAACGGCGGCACGCTGGGCTCGAGTGGGAGATTGTCAACGCGGATGCGGTGGTGTTATTGGGGCTAACACAAGCTCTTAGGTGCGTTTTTTTTTTGTGTGCGCATGATCTATACTCATCCAGGCGTCGCTGGTAGTGAATCGTACATGGGTTATCTACAATGCATGCGAGTCATGCCGCTTCATTCCTCTAAATGTAGTATTAAATACATTGCCTCTCGCATTCAGGTACTCTCTCAACAGCGCCCACTCCAAATTCTCAAAGTACGTTTCTCCAAACTTCACCACCGCCCAAAGCTAATCACACTGACCTTCGCAGGCTTTACGGAACCGTCTTCCCCCAAGGGCTTACCTCGCACTCCACCGCCACCTCCGCTTTCACCCACAAACCCTCGCGCAAAGGAACCGACTCCTCCACCACCTCCTCCGCATCCCCTTCCCCCGCACCCTCCATCTCCTCCGCTAGCGCTGTTCCCCTCGCTTCCACCGCCTCGGCCAGCAGCACTGTCACCCAGCCCGTTCCTAAGCACTCGGGGTTCTTCAGCCGGTGGACAACAATCAGTGCGGGAGGTTCCGCGTCGGGGACGACTACGCCAACGTCTGGCAGCCATTTGCACGTGCCACATTCGTTATCGGAGAAGTACGCCTTGGAGAGCGAGGAGGAGCTGCCGAATGGGCCGGTGGAGGAATTAATCGTGTCTGGCACTGCATTCGGTATGGACTGTTTGCTTTCTATCTAACTCTGCATGTATAGTCTGATCACGTACCTGCTTTAGGGTATGGTCTGTTCAATCTAGTGTTCTCCCTCCTTCCCAAGAAAGTCCAGTATGTCTTCTTTCCGGAGCTCTTTTCCGTGAATTCTCATGTTCCAACTCACCGGGCGTATAGATCCCTTGTTGGTTTCCTCGGGTTCAAGCACGACAGGAAGCTCGCTCTGCAGGCTCTTGCGCTCGCTGCAGCCAAGAACGACGTTCATGGTGTATTTTCCGGGTACGTTCTACGTTTTTGTTGTCACTGTTCATGACTTCGCCATTATTATTTAATTATTTAATTATTTAAAATAATCTTCTTGGTGGGAGATTCTTTGGCTAGATCTCCTATTCTTACTTCTTCGAGGAACGCAACGCGCTTTTACACGCTCTTTTATGCTCTATTCGTTCATTTTTTTCTGTCCTCCTTATCCTCATATGGCGTAATTCGCTGTGCTAATGCCCACTCCTATCTCTCCTGCAGCCTCGTCTTAATGACATACCACGGCGTCGTCCTTCTACTCTCTGGGTACCAAGCAAACGAACACAAGATTATCGAGGAGTACGAGACCATCGTGAGCAATGTCGAGCAGCGCTATCCAATGGGAGCACTGTGGATATTGAATCGGGTGAGTTCTGCTAGTCTATTCTGGTCAAACCTAAATCGCATAGATACTGACTACCGCCGGCTCGTTTTCATAGGCCAAAATATTGCGCATGTCACACGATGCGGAGGGTGCGATTCGCGTGCTGCAGGATGGGTTAAGTCCGAAGAGGCCACACTCGTTCGAGCAGGCGGATATGATGGTGAGTGTGCGTATGTATTTCGGGCTTCTTTCTCGATTTTCCGTCACTTAATGTGACTGGAGCGAGGTCTTTCTCAATCTAAGGGCAAAGAATGATGCTCATGAGTCTATTGCTCTTGATGATGTTCCGCACCTCCGAATGCTAATTGCATGATCTATTTTATACCTTATACTTCCATTTCCTTACGCATAATCCGCTCACTTTGGACTCTCCATTATCTAGCTTGTCTTTGAACTCGCATGGACTCTTCTTTCAGAAGCTCGGTACGAAGAAGCTGCGGAGACCTTCATCAAGATCACGAAGCTCAACAGTTGGTGCGTCTTTTCTAGTCCTCTCTCTATTCTCTCTGCTAATGCTTCCGCCGTGCGTTCTTCAGGAGTCACGCAACATACTATTTCATTGCCGCTGGTACGACATCTCACTGCCTATTTCACATATATTACGTCTAATGCCTGTTCCATTCAGGCTGTCAGTTCTCGTTAGGCAAACACGATAAGGCGCAAGCGTTGTTTGACGCCATTCCCCGCCTCATTGACAAGAAAGTCGGGGGAAAGGACCTACCGACTGAGGTCTTGATCAAGAAGAAGAGTGAGTTTACTCCACCTGATACGGTGGTGTAAACTAATAGAAGTTGGTCCTAGTCGCGTTTTATAAGGCTAAGCAAGTTAGGAGAGGAGGTGAGGAGGTGAAGTACGTCGAGGCAATTCGTATTAGTCCCGCTGAAGGTGCACCCAATATCCTTCTACCGCTTGCTATTGATTAACCTTGGGTCTTTGTACTTTTTCGTATGCAGAGATCGGAATATGTATGCCCTTTTTCGTTTACTCAAACATGTTACCCTCTAATGTCATTTAACTCGCAGTTTGGAACACACATGCACGTATCAGCCCTAAGATCGCCAAATCTCACATCGCCAACTTGATGGCTTTGACCCCTGCTGTCGATATTCCAACACCATTCACCACCATAGTACCTCTTCCAGGCTTGGAAGCACCAGCATCACCATCGCTCGCCTCTCCTTCTCCCGCTCCCAACCTCTCATCTCCTTCATCGTCTCCTCCACTCAAGCACCACGATCTCGATACTCCCGATGAGCTTGCCCTCCGTTCCCTTCTCCTCGGCATTAACCACCGCACTGTCGGCGCGTATCCTTCTGCGCGCGCCTTCCTTGTTGATGCCCACAAGCAACAGCCGCAGATCAAGATCTCGACGTGGATAGGTGGTGTCGCGATGTTTGAGCTGGCCGTCCTCGATCTGAAGGAGTTGGAAGTGGAGGAGCGTATGGCCAACGATCTAAGTAGCAAAGAGTCAAAGGGGGATGTGAAGGAGAGAGATTGGAAGGCCGCATGGAAGGAAGCACTGAAAAGCGCCAGTTCGAAATTGGATGCTGCATTAGTGCTGGCCACTAATTCAACAGATTTATCATCCCGGCTGGATAGTCGGATCGCGATGCTGAGGGATGAGATCGTAACAAAGAAAGACATGGTGGGGCTAGCATAGGTCCGCATGTGTGACGAACCTTGAGTAGATTAGACTGGCATAAGGTTGCTTGTCATAGAAGGATTACTGATAATATTTGTCTGTATATATAGAAAGGCACTTCGTTCAACACATAGCCCAGGGAATAATATACGAGCGTAAATTGCTATCCCAGACAGACCCGAGTTCACCAATAGCACATCGTTAGAAAACTCTCAAACGGGAGCACTGCATCCAAATGAGGTGGCAGCGTGAGGGTTTGCGAAGGCAGCTTTGATCGACTCTCCAGCACCCCACATCCCTATGTTGCGAAATACTGTTAAAAATGTTGCAATTCATTTGTAGACGGAAAACTTACCGAGGCAAGCCATCGCCAAGCCACCAAGACCGAGGATAAGATTGAACAGCTTGAAGTACCAACGTCCTCCGAACAGACCCTGTCATCCAATCAATAAAGGGTATTCAGACATAAAATTCATCTCGACGCATACCCTCTTCCAGCGAGACCATTGGCTCCAACTATCAACCCGGCCATTAGCACCTTGACCAGGAACATATTGTCGATCTGCAGCCATAGCGTCTGTGATCACGTCGTAACCGAGCCGTAGGAGTGGCGGGAATGAATATGTGAACTGCATGATTGCAATTGCGGCGATGAGACCGGTGATAGTCTGGATCTGCGGGATGGCAGATCCAATGACAAAGGCTATAAAATGAATGAAATTGAGTATATCGTCATAATGAATAGATTAAGACCCACCCAAAGACCAATAAAAAAGCACCAGGACTGATTTATAATATATAAAGTGAGTAAGAAATATAGCTGTGATGGGGAATGCACATACTGAACCAGATAACGTGTCCCCGGCGTGTCATCAGACGAGGTCCTTTGCACCAGTCCTCAACAATGTTGATATACACAATCTCTGCATATGCATTTTATGTCAGTGAGGCGCAGTGGATGAAAACTACATGCAACGTAACTGATTCCAATATTTCCATATAATCCAGCAGCAATAATTCCAGTCACGAGCGATAGAGCATTCCCTGTAATTATTTTTAAACTTCAGACCCTCGACTTAAATGTGGGAAAGTTAATTACCAACTGTCTGCCACGACAGCTTGCTGACCCCCTGAAATGCAAGTGGGAGTGTAAACTGCCCTTGGAAAGCCTGTGATGTCCTCTATTAGCATGTAATAGACTCCTTTTGTTTTTTTTTTTAGGAAACTTACATAGACAAAGGCTCCATAAAGAACATATGCAACAAAGATAAGGAGTTGAGCAAGCGTCTATTGGATAACCAGTTCAAACGATTTCCAAGGAGCCACATGAATGCCGCAAGGCTTACCATCCCTTTCCAAAAGTCCATTGGGCGGCGCATTTCGGCCATCTGTCATGGGATAAGTTATCGACATCCAGAAATACATGAAACAGTTGCTTCACCATTTCGGGAAAGATCATGGCGCCCCCGTAGGCAAATACCTATGACGAGATAAGCACTAATGCCATCATATGATGAATATATCGATCTGACCATATTCATTATTCCATTGACCTACTAACTCGTGAGTGGTGATGCAAACTATTGAACCGCATGGCCTCATACCTTAAGGAATAGAGGCAAATCTACAAACTTCGCGGTCATGACCGGCCCTGGCTCCACGCCTAATGATTTCACAGCAGCATCGATATTTGGAGGGCTATGGGCAATGAACCCCATAGAAATGAAAATGATGGAGAGATTGATCCTGAAAAGTGTCTCAATTGCATTTCATACGTCATAATAGGAAGCTCCACGAACCATACAGCACTGTTAGCCAACCACCCATAGCTCTTCGGCGATGGTTAAGTAACAGGATTAAAATAGAGTTATATAAATAACTTACTTTCAGGGTTCGGATTTGCCCAATGAACATTCCAAGAAATGCCCATATGACTATGCAGATGGAAAAGCACAGCTACGCTGAAAATTAGACTTGCGACGGTGAACTATCTGATTTAAAGACTCACGCGTCCTGATGACATCTGAGATAGAGCTTGTCCGTTTCCAAGACAAATTGTCGCAACCTACATTATCAAGCTCAGAAAAGCGGTGGCAAGGGGGTAGTGTACATACGTTAACGAGCAACTGAATGCTTTGCAAAACGGTACAGACATGCCGTGCAGTCCTTCCGAAGATCCGCTCTGCCATATCGGCATAGGTCTTCAAAGGATAACGCAAGGAATCCAATCGAATAAACAGTCTCCACAGAATAAGTCCAGTGTACAATGCGATCAGCCCCACTGAGAAATGCCATAAGCAATCGGTAAGAGATAGTATTATAAGAGGCTTACTGAAGAAGTATAAAATAATGCCTAAATATAGAAGAAAATTAGCTGAGAATAAGAGTAAGGAGTGAATACACTTACCAGGAACCCATCCAACCTGAGAGATAGCAAATGGTGCATTGAATGGCCCAAGAATGTCCGTCGTAATTAAATAAAAGACGGAAGCCCAGGAAGCAAGTCTCAGTGCCCGAGAGGCATTGGCTCTTTCTTCCTCATCTGGCGTTAGAGCGCGTTCCGGTATATTACGAACATCGACGTTAACATTGGGACCTTTATGATCGGAAAGGCTAGAGAACCAATTCTTCTTCTCCGGGGAAGGTTCCTCCGACTTCAACTCGTAGCCATTGTGACCATCTTCAATAAGTCGCTGAATCGCAGCGTAATGAAGATAATCCTCGAATGTGGTATCCGCATCCAAACTCGGCGAGACCTGATGAGAAAGAGATGCACGGTCTTCAGAGATGGATTTCTTCTCAGAGACGTAGCCGTTCACTGGTTCGGAGACAGCGGTGTTGGCTACGGAGGACATCATGGTTGTTCTCTGAAGATTGGAAAGCACCCACGGCTGAGGTATCGCCTTTTATCATCTGCAAGCTTAAACTCTGACAGTGAGAAACTGGGGATATCCGCATCGAAAAGCTAGCTCCTCCCACATAAGCCTCATCCACGTATATTTAGCACTTACGAATGGAGAATATCATTCCGAGGGGTAATTCAAATGGAAGTAATCATGAGAATGCCTTCTAAATATACTTTATGTTTTAGTTTCTCGTGGTCAGTATTGTTTATAACGGGTTTTACGGTGAATACTGGCAATTTTACCAGTATACTCGAACAAAGATAACAAGAATCATAATTAGCTGAATACTATAATTATTTTTAATACAAGACTCACGGTCAATGGCGATAACCACGACGGAAAATTCCAATGTACTGAGTAGATGGGAATCTTTAACGTTGCCCGGGATAGAGTGTGGGGTATCCGGTCAAGTAAGCAGAGTTACAAAAATAGGTTTGAGATAATGGCCATGTAGTATTTATAGGCTCTCCGCAGTCCAGGTTGTGCGAGTAAGACCATACGTTACAGCTCCCGAATCATACAGTAGCACACAGGCATCCGATAGTACAGCGTTCTGGCGCTCGTTGACACAAGTAAATGAAATTGCTTCTTTAAAACAATCTCAAGACGAATTTGAATAGACCACCCATTGCAGAATCATATTGAGAGCATATCTACAAAATATCAGCCCAAAATGAGGTTTGCAGAACGCACAATGCGTTGTTTTGTGCAAACCTATGGTTTTGACATGAAATTACTCTTTGACAATCACCGCTCGCTTGATTCGGGGGGTGGGAAAGTCATCATTAGTAGGCATCATTTACTTTTGAGGTGAAGTTTCTATCTTATCCTTTCTTATGGCACCATTTCATCATGTCCCGGTATCAAATTTGGTACATTTCCCCACTCATATAATGATTATTTGTACTAATTTTCCATTTCCTGATATCTGCACCCAAAAAGCTGCAAGTGGTCACATCAGTCGTACTTTGATGCAACTAGCCCATCGATATCCCTCCTCTGCCTCAACGATACCCCTAAAAAATTAGGAATGAGTATTTGTATGCTCTTATAATGCTCTGATGTGTGTGTAAAATATCTAAGGGAATCGGGAGAAATTGGAGGGAGAAACTGCTACTGTTACTGGGATCCGGATAACAGAATAGAATTCGAACACATACAGTGCTTCCTTGAAATTAAGCTTGCAAGGAAACTATAACTAGGAATACATAATTGCTTCAAGTCCGTTCCGTTCCATTTATTCATGTTTGCACTGTAAGAATCAAGACGATGGCGCTTTTCCCAGTTTTTGGCAGCGGTGCTAGACTCCGTTAAGTGGTCTTCTGATATACATAATTTATTGCACAACATAAACAGGTATAACAGCACTTCTTATTTCTCTTTTCTCTGCATGAATCTGACAAGAGATAAAGCTTTGATTAAGTGCCGTATCCAAGCTGAGTTAGATATCTCAATTAGCACGGAAATATTGAGGGGGTGTATTCAGGTTGATCCGAATACTGAGAGAGATGTACAACCATTCTCAAACCATGTTCAGCATCACTATTTCAAATTTGTGCTCATACAACCGATGTTTACAAAAACAATGTAAGAAAGAAAATTCTGGAATACAAATGTCTATCTCGGGATACAGACCGCTATATTTGACTATAAGGGAGTCCCCATTTCTCCTTCACCGAGTCGCAGGAGGAATCTCTCGACTCGATTAATAATGTAGCTGCTCGCCGTTTTGAAGTGCCACAATCTATAATCATCATCTCAAGTTGACCTATGAAGCACCATTTCAAACAAAGGAATTCTTCTGCATAGCGTGTGCCGATTTTAATCATTTGAGATTGATGCCATTTCTCCCAGGCAAACTCGATCATCTCGTTGCGTTGCGCCAGCGCAGCATGGAAGTCTGGTACCGCTCTATTAAAAAGCTGGATCTCGGCTTCTGTCAGATAGTCAAGAGGCTGTGCTGCAGCCGGAAGTGCTTTCACTGTGAAATATCCTTGAACAGACGGGTCCCTTAACGGATGTGTGTCCGATCGATACGAATCGCGCGAAAAAGAGATCGACTCCAGGAATAATAGTGACGCTAATTCTTCAAGGACGATGTTGTGATCAACCTCCCATTCATGTAGTAAACCTGTTTGTGCTCCTGCTGAGATCCAAAGGTGCTCTAGCGATCTAATTGTCCCAATCGCTCGAAGTGACTCCCTTGGAACACTCTCTTCTTCCCATACGAGGCGCAGAGAGGTCAAATTATCCAAATGTGTACAGATAGTGGAAAGAAGGCACAAATTCAGCAGATTGGAAGGAAGGGGGCGAACAATCCCAAAACATTGCAGTTGAAGATTACTTCGGACGAAAGACATGATTTCATCATACCCGGAAGTGGTACTATTATTAATCCAGTGGAATGAATGCAATGTAGGAATATAACCGCACGAACCAAGGAATCCTAAGTCCGTCGGCATAGCTAGGTCGACCGAGAGGGAACGAAGCTTGGAGGATTCACCTAAAAATACAGACAGAACGCTTGTATCCGCGTACATGGAATCCAGAACTAGGGATCGTAGATTCTGAAAGCTGAACATCTCGCGGCTACTAGGAAATAATACGCCGTGATTGTGGAATGTGTGTCTATCGCCTTTCCAAACGAGACGGCGTAATGTCCGTGATGCTTGGAAAAGTATGCTACCGATGAGAGGTGCAGGGGTCCCAAATGAATTATGGCTGGGTTCCCATGAGACATTAATCACGAGAGTCTCAAGATCCCAATTCGGCTGTCCGTTCTGAAGAGGAATAGTGAACTCTTTATCGACTTGAATTCCATTAAGCCGCAGGTGCTTGATTGATGATGCTGCAATACAAGCTAAAATATCGCGGGTCATGGTTCCGCAATAATCCCAGTCCAGAACGTGTAAATTTGGTAACGCGCTTTGAATTACTCGGCAAAGTCTTCCAAGGTAAGAAAGCTGCACAGTCCTTGTGCCGAAAATAGATACAGATTGCTCATGCTGAAATTGGGCGTTCAGGGATTCGAAGGGAACCCTGGGCCGTGAGTTGGCCGGACCATGGTTCTCCGAAACCGTAACTCGCCGAACACAGAGTCCAATGTTCGAAAGACGGGTGTTCGAGTGCTCAAGCTCATTTAAGAGCTCCACGGAGATCTTGCTATGGTCGAACCTGATGCTGGCATACTGCACTGAGCGAGCCAGATGAAGACAGTCAGTGTCCACTAAGGACAGACATACGAGGTCGGCCGGTGCGAGATACGGAGTGATATGGTGAAATAACTCAATAGGAAGCCTCCCGAGAAATAAGGAAGTGACGGGACATCCTCCATTGACCCGATCCAGATCCAACGGGAGCGTTGAAACACGGTTTTTCTCGAACATATCGGGCCTTAATGACCGCATTCTTGGACACCTAATTGAACTGCTGTAGGAACTTGCGCAACAGTATAAAAAACGTATAACTCATACAACAATCTTAAAATCACTTACAAGAGAATCGTTATAATGGGAGGAGAGAAGTGCAGGAGACTATGGGTATGTAGCGCCACCAAAAAGCATTCATGGCTATTTACATGAATGCTTTAATTAATATCAGTATCCTTGAAGCGTTCCTGCAGGATCTACCCCTTGAAGAAAGAGGTGGACCGAGTCCTGGCTAGAATCCTGAACATTTATTTTGACGTACAGGTATATAAAACACGTAAGTCGAGATGGCGCAACCGAAAGATAGTGCAATGCTCACTTCAGTAGGTAACGAGTAGTTCCTGGAACCAGTCAAGACGCAATGATGCTCACTCTGTAAAGTATTTCCTGCTAGCATACGCGTGACATAGAAGAGTAGGATTATAATATCAATAAATTTATAACACTACGCGTTCTTTCTTTTGACTTTGAGTCTCGTCGTAATGTTGGAAACCTGGAGGGCGTGTTGGCGATTAATCATTTCCATATGCCTCATTGCGAAAAATGATTCTAATTCCCCATCCAACAACAATAGAGCAACCCTACGTGAATATCGAATATTCTCAGTGGAAGGTGCAAAGAGGACCCTTCAACGCGTGTTTGACTAGCAACATTTTACCTGTAGCAAGGTGGGCGTTATTGTGGTTGGCGGCACCATCCAACACTGCCGAGGTTACAGCTGTATGCTAAAGATGTTCCATGTAATGATGGAGAAAGGAATCGTGCGGGTGTGAGAGGAATACCGGACGTACGATGTATGTTTCCCTCCCTCACAATGACATGAGTGAAGAACCAGGGAACTAAAACTCGAGGGTCGAAGAAGACTCCGGAATCCGGATATCTGTGTGGGAACTGTGCGAAAATGTTTATCCACGAACCGGTCCGGTGTGATGACCGCAAGCCTTCATTATCTGGTCCCGCATTATCCCCGCCTAGCTACTCCTCTACTGGACCACCATGGCCTCCAAGGCATCGTACACGATCGCTGTCCTCGCTGGTGATGGGATAGGACTCGAGGTGATGCCTCCAGCCTTGCGCTGCCTTGAGGCAGCGGCCGAGAGATACGGATTTAGTTTCGAGTTTCGTCATTTCCCCTGGGCTTCCTGCACGTACTATCTAGAGTATGGATCGATGCTCCCGAAGGATTGGAAGAAATTGCTGCAGGACTGCGATGCGATTTACTTCGGTGCAGGTGAGCTTTCAAAATTTCGAGTGCGAAAGCGTACACGTCTCTCAGGCGACTATGATTGCTTATGGACATTTCCAGTCGGCGATCCAGCTGCCGTTCCAGATCACATTTCGTTGTGGGGAAGCATCCTTGCGTTTCGCCGAGAGTTCGATCAATACATCAACCTAAGGCCATGCCGTCTTATGCCTGGTGTAACTTCTCCTCTTGCCAATCGGGGAGGCAAACCCATCGATTTCGTTACCGTGAGAGAGAATACAGAAGGCGAATACAGCTCCATTGGGGGCAAGATATTCGAAGGCACAGACCGCGAGACGGTTATACAGAACACAGTATTCACACGCACAGGCGTGGATCGCGTCGTGCGCTACGCGTTCGAGCTCGCGAACAGTCGTCCTGCAAAGAAACTCACGTCCGCAACCAAGTCCAACGGCATCTCGATCACCATGCCGTACTGGGACGAGCGCGTGGAGGTGATTGGGAGGGATTACCCGGATGTGAAAGTGGAGAAATATCACATCGATATCCTATGCGCTCATTTTGTGCAGAGACCCCACATATTCGATGTGGTTGTTGGGTCGAATTTGTTCGGCGATATTCTCTCTGACCTCGGTCCCGCATGTACGGGAACCATTGGGATAGCACCGTCAGCCAACCTGAATCCTTCCTCGAAACGGGGAGATCCTGATAAGGAGTGGTTCCCCAGTTTGTTCGAACCCGTCCATGGAAGCGCTCCAGACATCGCAGGCAAAGGCATCGCCAATCCCATCGGAATGATATGGGCCGGACAGATGATGTTGGAACATCTGGGAGAGACGAAGGCAGCTGCGGCAATGATGAGCGCTATTGAGAATGTGTTGAATGATGCTCAGAACGTACCTGATCTATTGACTCCAGATATGCATGGGAAAGGGACGACAGAAGGCTTGGGGAAAGCCATAGAAGACCAGATCAAGTACACAAACTTCAGCTTTTAGAACATGTATCAGTGGATGTGGCTCTCAGAAACATGTGTCGAGGCGAAAATTTACAGTGAAAAATGAATCTTGGCTCATGCATTTGCACCTCATATCTGAGATCGGTGGCAGAAGTTTGGTTGCAGTATCCAGGATTCCCATGAATAGATTCATGCTCAAACTTCAGTAGCAATGTCAGGCAATCGTCCTGCGGTTCCTTCCATACGGCCGTGAAAAATAGGTCCAGGATGGAGCCTCGAATACTGGAGCTGACTGTGCCATTGTCCTAGACGTTGGTGAACCTGACCTCCGAGAGCCTGGATACGTAGTACTTACGGTACTAGATCGTCATCGTAAGTCAAGCATTGAAGATGGTATGTCGGATAAGGACAAACTGATGCTTGCTTCGCTCTCATCTTTACTGATCTTATTGTCGCACCTTGGCTTCTCCCCAGCAATGTAAGGAACATACCGCTCTCCACGATATCGTCCCATAATCACTCTCCACACCATCCATCCAGGTCGACAGGTAAGTACTCATATTACACAGAATTAGATCGTGGTCCCTCCTGTCAGCGTCCACAGCCTATAGGCTAGTAGTGCAGGCGAGTAGGCCACATCCAGGGGAGCTGCAGCTACTGAGGCAGAGGAAAACAGATGACGAAATCATAAGAATCCGGTCTATCCGCCTCCAAAGTGCGATTGCCCATGCTGCCCGAGGGACAGAGGTCAATAGGCGATTGTGGATGCTTAGCTGGATCGCGTCATCAGCAGAGCACAGACGAAGAGTGACAGGGAAAGAACGCATCGAATGCCTCATATTTATGTCTACGCCTCTCCGACTCTCTAAGCAGAAGTCGATCCTGATTTTATACTGATCCCACAGAGCATAAACGTCTCTCCCTACGCTGCACGAGGCCTCGTCTCGCTTGCAAGAGCCCGTGTTCGGACTCTCAAGAGTTTTTTTTGGCGATCTATCATGAACGGGAATCGTACACCGTTCTTGACAATCTTATATTGAAAGATCAAAGTGTGGACAAGGCTAAAGACGCGCGGGCATAGCACCCGAAGCTCCAGTCGTAGTCGCCGTGGGTGGTTGAGACCAGTAGGAGTTTATAGGCAGGACGCATGTATAATATCTAAATGAACGAAAGGCGTCAAGTGAGTAAGCAAATGTACAGCTATAGGGGAAAACGTACCAATTGTCCGCTGCGAGCTCTTTCTGCATATACATATCTCGTTTTCCGCATCCTGAATCCGAAATTAACGTGAGACTCGTCGCATCCCTCATCCTCCTACACTTGCCTTCACATGTACAGCAACGCTTCACCCCGCCCCGCTTGGTACATGGGTAGACGAACAGACGTCTTGTCAGTTCCAGCTGCGTCTTCATGGTACATCGTTTTCCCTCTACAGATTAGGGGTTCGATCCTAAGCCGCTCTGTGACTATAAGTGCCACCCAAACAACCAACACATCATGATTCCTCAGCTTCGCTATCATTCTCACTCCCCTCCCGATCGTTTGCCTTAGAGAAGTAGGGTGCATAACTCTGGACGATTCTCAATTAGCAAGCTTGCGCATATGGTTCACAAACAGAAGCGGCATTGGGCATCCGAAAGGTGAGCGCAATGGGCGATTGGGTATTTTGGTCACCTGAACCGAAGTTCTTCATCACCAAGGCTGAAAGGGGCTGCCCAATCTGCCCGCGAGGTGCGTTGACGGATGCGAGGATGTACAAGCCTTGGGGTTAGCGCTCTACGGGGGTGGATGTCCCACAAAAGCAACGCTACACGAACCTGAGGCACGCGCGTCACCCTGGGCTCGCATGATCGCCCCTGTTTTCATCGTTTGCCCGATGCCGTCATTCGTCCAGGGGTTAAAAATGTTGTATTTATATTTGATTCCGGAGACATTGCCCGGCAAGGTATGCATACTGCGAGGCTTCGAAGTCGCGAACACGGTTTTGGCTTTGACGGCAATGGATCTCAATTAGAAGATAGCAGTTAGGGCTGCTTTATGAGCCCGAATGGAGACAAAATTCAGGAGCATCGTTGCCGAGTACGTCTGCAGGTGGGCAATAAACAGAAAGCAAGAGAATGGTGGGCGTGCACGTCATTGCGATCCAACAGTAACTTGCACGACGCGCTCATAAATCCCAGTTCTCAAATCGAGGTTGTAGAGTCGAAGATGAAGCTGAGATCGCGTAATGTTGACCATAGCCTTCGTGACACCGGATTTCAAGAGCTCGGACTGGTAGTGCCCACTATCACAGAAGCAGTCTTCATCCATTTCGTCCTAGATGCAGTAAAAAAGTCGGGTCCATCTTAGGGAGAGCCCTACCGTCATCTGTAGCGGTCTCATAGCTGTACGAGAGCGGGTAGAGCTCATGCTGCTTGGCGGGCATGGGAACGATGAGGAATGCCGCGGGATGGAAGCGCCGAGATGTAAGTCGATATGTCCTCGCAGTGGCTCCATTTGCCCGTCAGTCCCAGTTCTCAAACTGGGATGAGGACGTCACGTGCAACAGGGAATGAGATCGGCAACAATTTGGTAGGGATTTTCCTGACCCTCTTTAGCCCTCCATGAAACCGGCTTCAAGGTGCCAGCATTAGTATTGTCAGAGATCTTGGAGTTTCATCACCCGTTCCCTTGTCTCCGCCAAAACTCATCTGTGGTCTAGGTACACCTCTCAATCTTGTACGTCCTGAGGACCCGCGTAACCTCTCCATCCAGGTTCCTCGCCAGGGCAGCCTCTCAAAAGTCCCAGAACTAGCATTACCCTACCGGCGACGGCCAGAGCTCTTGCACGCGCAAGCGTCTTCTTTGTGCATTCAAGAGCATAGCAAGTGGGTCTGATAGAGAATAGCTTTCCTAAGGCATGCTTCACGGAGAGGCTGTTGGAAATCATCCGAAGTGATTGGTACTTCAGAGCGTTGTGGCGGGAAAAGAAGGGGCTGAATCGCTGGTAGTTGGGGTCGACGAGCCGAACTCTTGGTAGGAGGAAGGGTGGCTCAGATATGTCCCAAGGTCAAAGGAGAGCTGGATCTTATATTTGCGCCAAAGCATGCCGTTTGATCGTTTGGGAGCACGAGCAGTGATTCTGGGAGGGTTCGTTGGACGCGGAGATGCGCAACACGGAAGATGGTGGCAAACTACCAGAAATAGTTGATGCTCTGGGCCAAGATGAGCGTGAATTCAGCGCCGCGTGCTCATGTAGAGCAGAGGTGGTTCATCCTCGCCCCTAGATTCTGGAGAGGGACGAGGATGTGCGCTATGTTGTGTCTCGATGCGGACTCGAATATTCACCATGGGGTCTGTAAACGTCACAGATCTGAGCCTTGAAGGAGGTGCAGATTGTGGGCCTGAAAGAGAGGTGCAGGTGACCGTTGCGCATAGGTCCGAAAGGCACTCACAGGTGTAGAAAGCAACAAATCGTAGGAGTCAAGGTCAAGGAGGGCCGCCGTTGGGCAACATGCTCCGTGTACCGATTCGCGTCCAATTGTACGCCCAGGTGCCACCAAGAGTATGGCCCAGGGGGCACAGGTTTTTCTTGAGCATGTTGAGGAACCTCGTTAATCAGGATGCGCATACGAAGGCTGACGTACTTTGGATCGTGGGGCCGAAACGCGTGACCTTCAGAAGCACTCCGTGACAGGGACAGTTACCCCTCTGCACTCACATACTGCAGCTGTCCTAGTGTAACATACAATTCTCTGGGGCAGTATCTGAAGGGAACAGTCATTACTATTTTATGCAGAACTGCAACTAACACTATCGTTGTTAAAGATTGGTGGTGAGTTACTCACAATTAATATATTCCTGATATTTAAAATTGATGATGTGATCCCTGCTCTATAGCTAGTAGGGTAAACTAGTGGCCAACAAGCTTCACTGCGTGTTCGACTATTATGTTGATTGGACTAGAGGTGTTCCTCCCATCTGCTAAACTTCTCCCGGAACTTATTATTCGGGCATTTCAACAAGTTACGAGATAAATTATATCTAATAGTTGATTCACTTTTGGTGCACTGCCTGCACGTCGGAGAATACGAATAGTTCGGTATACCAAACCACTAAATAAATGGCAGAACGTCATGTACTATTTGAAGTCAAGATGGCTCTGGGTCAAACGATGGAGCGTGTTTGTTATTTTTATTCACCTTGAAGAAAAAAATCTCGATGCTTTCAGTTCAAGCTTTTCGCCTAAAAACTACTTCCCATAATTATCTACCAACTTGCGATTAACCATTGGATTGTGCTAATCCCTTCTTTCAACCTGTCTACGTATGCTCGAACTAGTATCCGACACTCGGACATTTGAAGGCAGTTTTATCGGGAGTGGCTCGAGTCTGCTGTCTGCGTCGCTTCGCTGTCATTTCCACAGCTGCAGCGTAGCCCCACACAGTGATGATACCGCCTCGGAGCAGCAGGCGGGCCGAATCCCGGACTTCTATTTCCCATAACCCTCAGCCTGAGTGCTGAACTTGTCACGCTCTCGCCATCTTAACACATCACCATGAAATGCGTACTCGCTCAACGCTGTCAGCGTCTTAAATCAGCTAGCACCAGCTGTGCAACGGTCAATCACTGCAAGAAATGAACCCGGGTACTACATCAGCTGCCAGTACTGCATCTCCAACTTAATTAGGAAGAAGCTCCTCCAGAATGACTCCTTTTTGCTGCGCAATGTGATAAGCGTCACAGGTAGCAGGAATAGGCAAATATAGATCCAGAAACTATCACATATCTTCATCCCACTTTCATCTTGACTCATAGGTCTCATCACCCAACCCTTTGACTGCCACCTACAGGCTACGATGGACTCTGGCGGAATAAAATACGTAGCAGTAACAACGAATATTCGAATGAGCTCTGAGCAGCTTGGAATTTGGTGTCTTCGCAGGGTGAAAAGTTCTCAAGTCGATTTTACAGAAAGCTGAGATTCTATACGCTCTGGATTCCCCGTTTTCAAGCGTCTCTACGCTGAAGTTTTTCAACTAGCTCCCACTCTGGTTATGTTGTTTGCTATCTCGAAAATATGGTCGAGTATCGAATCCGCACTGCTGATGCATTTGTCAAGTCCGCTGCTTCGAATTGTATGTTTACATTTTTCCAAAAATATATTCCTTCTCAGACGTTATTTAATTTAGAGGGATAGATCGAAATCGGTCTAATATGAGGAGAACTGGAAACAAGTGCAATATCTTCAGCAGCAGTCTTACAGCTTTTGTGCAGATGTTTCATTGCATTTATCAATTGGTGGAGGTAAGTGTTACATTGAGTGTTTTATAATTACACATTTACCAATCCTTTATACAAAGTGATCGTCTAATGGGCGGCATACGATGCCATGTAGTATGCCACTTTGACATGCACATAATGCGCTGTACGTTTTAACTACTGAAATTTATCTCCTTCGTTTCTAAGTAAATATTTAGCAAAATTGCGGGTCGATTTGCCGACCTCAAAAGGTCTATTGTTTAACCATATATCGCACGACTTCCACTTATTCTGGGTGTTCAGAACCCATTAGCAAAGTAAACGTTACGGTCACGGGAGCATGGGACGTCTTCCACGGAATTGCACACTTCCTCACTCAAATACTCACTGTTACTAGCCAGCTTGTTCTTATGTTGAAATAATGCCAGCGATAGGGCTTCTAGTTGCTTGGGTAATAAACGAGCGAAGTAATATTAAGCAATGTAAACGAAGTTATAAGTAAAATATGGAGCCGCTAGAGATAGGAAGTAGAATACCTAAATAGGAAACTACAGAAAGCAGTGTTCTCGCAAGTATACGAAAGTAAATATATGTAACCAAAAATAAAGTGGATTACGGAGAGGAGTAAAATGGCAGTGTGACAAGCTCGATGTTACCAATAAATTCCAACATCTTATTATTCACATGTCACGCTCTGCTGGAAGTCCTCTCTACGCTTTACTATGCATTGCAAAACCACTTGCGAGTACTTTGCTTAGCCGAAGTTTAGTGGATAAAGGTGACATTCATTAATAATTCTATGAACCTGGATATTGATTATTGAAGCATGCATTGGATATGTCAACAACCTGCATTATGCGAAGATGAAAGCACTTGAACACCTAACAGATGAAAAGTACTGACAAGATGTCATCAATGGCAGGCTGAGCAATTACATCCTAGAAGGTAACATCCCACTTTGGATCCGAGAACTACAATTCTTACTTGCAAACTTTACTATATAAGAATATAAAGCTGCTCATCAAAATCTAGGAGACACATCTACTGAACATGTGGTCTACCAGTATATATGCCCACTGTCCCTGTTCTTCAATATATTCACTCATATCTTAGAAGATCTTCCTATGGCAAGCATCATACCTTTTGTCTTGCACCATGGCTCATGCCATTTGTGAGAGCTCTATGATCATTGTAGACAGTCACATTATTAGTTGGGGGTGGAAGTCTAGCACAAAACATACAATGCACCAGACCCAGGTTGCAAGGCCAAATGGGGACGCCAACAGGTCACCCATCCTCAAGGCCTCACATGCAACTATCTACAAAGTAGCCACTTGCTTTTAAAACAATTATGGAGTTCTGTGCACAAAAACTATTTAAAGTTTCAAAATTTAAGGCCAGGATCAGCATCAAAAACTATGGTGACCTTGATAAGGGTTCACACAAGGAATGAAGATGGGGAAAGATAAAATTCATGCTAACTGCCCATAATAATGGTAGAAACAAATTGACAGGAAATTGTCATTGGAGCACTTGAAGTTCAAAGAATAGTCATATTAAGGATAATGATGTAATTGCACTCTCATGTAACTTGTAATGTGCTGGAAGGTATAAAGGGAGCAGTGGGTGGGAATTTAAAACAAAAGGTTAGCATCTAGAAGTGAGCCAGAACCAAGATGTGGCCAGTCATGCTGGTGAACATACAAGCAAGAGTAGAGAAGACGACAAGGGTGTACACAGATCATGTGGCACTGTGGGCACAAGAATCTGTACCTGACTTGCAGGCTCATCAGGTCTGCCACTCTTGCACCATGGCTCATGCCATTCATGAGAGCTCTATGATCATTGTAGATAGTCACATTATTAGTTGGGGGTGGAAGTCTAGTGCAAAACATACGATGCACCAGACCCAGGTTGCAAGGCTGAATGGGGATGCCAATGGGTCACCCACAAACCACCCAGCCAGCAGCAGCACCATGTGGCACCAACAGCTAACCCCCAAAAAGCAGTTTGCTGAAGTATTATTTTTATAGTCAACTTGTCAGCATACCTTCAAATCATATTTGAAGAATGGGTATCTGACTATGAACTGACTCAAGAATAAAATGACCCAAAAAGGGCTTTGAATGGAATCTGTGTGTGCAGAATTCTATGTAAGAATGATAGGAAGCTCAGAAGTCTGAAGCATTGAGAATGCAAATTTAAAAGTGCTTGACTAGGGTAGTGCAAGTAAAGTGGTCTCAAGTCTTGAGAAATTCTTGGCCATCTCATAAGGTTGTTGTATGTATACAGCCTAAACATAGAAAATATCATAAAGGATATCAATAAGGCAATATCCAAGAGCATAATGTCAGCTCTAGTCCAAAGTAAGCAGTGTGCAGATATATATTTGATAGATAAGTAATATTGAGGACTGATTAGTGTGAATCAAACATGGCATAGGCCTTTGAATTTGAAGGAATACAGAGCACCTAGTGAGTTAATTGTCAGTTGGATTCATAATTCTTGTTGTGGAGACAGATATTGCAGAAAGCATGATAATGAAGCTGGCTTAATAATGTATGAATGCTACATGGCAAAGAAGCAAACAGCAGTGGTCATCAAATTTTACAGAATATACAAGTCATGAGCAAACTGTTAAATAAATGACAGTTTCTACAGCATCAGAGACTGTTTGTCTTCAGGGGTTTTTCAAAAGGGCAAACGGATGGGTGCATACAAAATATTGTAGACTACTTATATACTAGAATATTGTTGAAACAAATATAACAAAGGGGGTGATGACAGAAATGCCATAAAAATGATAAATTAAAATAAATTAAAGTAAAATTAAAGCAGACAGCAACAGTGCAAGTAATGGTGGCATTGCAAATGCTCATACAATATGATTCAGAATTCCAACACAATGTGCTGTTTATCTGGGATTATAACTCTCTGTTTTTTAATGAGGGAGTCATAGCATGTGGGGTTCTTCATTTTGGCATGATACAAATGGTCTGAACTGGAAGAATTATATTGCTGAAAAGAATGTGCAGGACTATTCTTTGTACAGAACTTCAACCAATATGACTGTTACTTTACTTCATAACTGGGATTGCAATCTAATGTGAGAACTTTTATATGTTGCTCAAAGTTTGAGCAAACATATTATTTAGAATGTGGGGTATGAATGAGGAAGAAGTCGCTTATTGGGAAACCATAGACAGCGGTGGAGGGAATTTAGTTTAATCATTAGTAGTGTCGAAGGTACTGCAATATAGTTTAGTATATATGTAGCACCAAGTACTAGCAGCATGGGACCTGATGCAGTTTGGATTTTGGGAGAATGAATAGAGATTTATCAAGTATATGAGGGCCATGGATGGAGCAGGCACAGACTAGCATCAATGTAGCTGTTGGAAGAAGATAAGGAATGGAAATGACATGGTGTCAAAACTGAAGGGCTCAAGTATTGGACCGTATTAGATTTTGGTTAGGAGATTAATTGTATAGTAAATAGTAACTGTACTAGCTGTGAGAGTATCTGTTATAACCTCTGGCTCGACTAGACAGAAGTGATAAGTGTTGAAATAACACCAATAATATGGCTGAAAGCACTATTTAGGTGACAAATGAGTAAAGAACTACAAGTAAAATACTCAACCTTATATGTAAAATATGTAGCTGTTATGTACAGAATACAGAAAACCAATGAAGTATAATACAGAAAGCAGTGTCCATTCACATACTAATATGACCTGTAATGGTCTGACATCAGCCAGACTTCCAGTGGAGCAGGCATCAAGCTCGTATTTCCAACAATAAGAGGTGAGGCTAAGACATGAAAAAGGGATGTAAACAAGTTATAATGGTCAGTGGACCAGTGATATTGTTATGAAGAGTGTATGCAAGAAAAGAGATTGGTAGATGAATGTATAGAAGGATATACATATCCTCAATCATGGCAAAAACAATTATTTGAAGAGAATATAATAGTGGCATGCAGTGTTATGCTTATCTCAACTCATCTGTATAAGGATTAAGCCCATGACATGAGTCATCTGAACTGACTTGGGGATACAGGAAATAAGTTCAGGAAATCTAGGGAAAAGTAAGGAGGCACATGTGCTGTGATAGCCTAGGGGAACATAAGGTGCTAATGTAGAGGGGGTCACAGATACTCTTGACTACCTATTAAAAAGTGAGCAAAGGGAAGTATGTTAATGCACAATGCACCCAAATGAGTCATATTAGTTGCATTGTAGGGGTCAGGAGCTAAATGCTTTGACATAGCTAACACACCTGAAGCTCAGTTATGATCTACTCAACTTAGACAGTGAATGGGTTGAGAAGTGAGTTGAGGTGATTGTAGTTATTGTATTCAGAAATTGGCAGGTATGTTAAAAAGCAGAAGTGTATTCTAACAGAGTCATTTTAAATATTGAAGACAGGGAGACACTAGTTATTATAGTAGTATGCTGACTATCTACTTAATGAATGTATCACCATCATGAAGAATCTTTGGTATCTGACAGATGAGTGTATTAGCATAGGCAACCAGACTGACTGCCATGGAAATGCATAGACTATAGCATCAAAGTGACAAATGGAATATAGTGTCATAATGATGGAGAAGCAGTTTAGCATTGAGCAACAAAATATTTGAGTGTTATAATGACAAAGAAGTAAACTAGCATCAAAGTGACAAGTGGAATTTAGCATCATAATGACAAGGAGGCAGTTTAGTGTTGAACTGATGAAATATTTTGAGTGTGATAATGACAAAGGAAGTAAATTAGTGTCAAAGCAACAAATATAATTTAGCATCATAATGACAGGGAAGCAGTTTAGTGTCAAACCAGCAAAATATTTTGAGGGTTGTAATGACAAAGAAGTGAATTAGCATCCAAGTGACAAATGGAATCTAGCATAAAAAAAAGGACAAGAAGATGAAGAGGATAATTTAGCATTGAAATGATGGATATATGTTACATGAATAAAGAGTAGCATGTTGATGACAAAGGTGTTGGTGACATCAAAGAGGAAGTTGATGATACCAGCACATAGGTAGTACTGCTACAGTGTTGGGAACTGAGGAGTCATGGATGTAACACTCACCTTGATTTGCATGTGAAGGAGTGCTGCATGCATGGTGCAACAGTTAAGTCAAGGTCAAAATATCATGTTGTGGGTGGCATGGTTCTAGAATAAGTTTGGATGAATCAGAGTGAGCAGTCAGTTGTTTGGAATCAAAATTGGAAGATATGGGTAAGGGAGTGAGTAGGGATCATAGAGGATATTTTCCAGGTCTAAAGGAAGAGATTAGAAGAAGTGATGATAAGAATAAGGGGGGGAATGAATAGGATAGTAAAGATAGTGTTGTATTCAAATGAGAAAGTGATGATCAAGAGGGAGGATACCAAAGTGCTTCCATATATGATGGAAGAAAATTAAAGGGACATAGCTATGCTGAGCATGAAGACCTTCTATATCCATAGAGCATAGTTGGGGCCATTGTTGATGCCTGGATATCAGCCAGATGTTGATATGGAGCTTTCATCAGAGGCTACATATGGCAGCTCATTGCCTGAAGTTTGTCAAATGGTACTGGGTGGTGACAGAGGTTATTAGTGAAGCAGGAATAGAAGACTCAGAAGGGTATCCTTTGTAGATGGAAATAACCAAGTCCATAAGAATTTGAACAATGTGGACTGCTATGTAACAAGCTTGAGAAGCTGGACTTGAAGGCTGAAGTTGGGCATAGGAAAGTGATAATTGATTGAGAGCAGGGAAAGGAATGGGGTGTTGACATCAAGGCAAATTGAAAATGAAAGGTTAGCATCTAGAAGTGAGCTAGTACCAAGATGTGGCCAGTTGCACTGGCAAACATACAAGCAAGGGTAGAGAAGATGACAAGGGTGTACACAGATCATGTGGCACTGTGGGCACAAGAATTTGTACCTGACTTGCAAGCTTGTCAGGTCCGCCACTCTCATAGTAGCCTGTAACAACTGGGTAAAATGGAACATGCTGGAATTGCACACAGTGCAACCATTGGACTATCTGTCCCACTAATACCTAGTTCATTACAGCCTGTAGTGCCTGTTACTCCCATGACACAAAGCCAGGTTGGCCACACTAAGTCGTGACTGGTCTGCCATACCCTCACATAGCCCAGCTAACTCATATTTGCAGGTTTATTGTGCATTTAATGCTGTGATGCATCCATCACGATTTTCTCTTGCTTCTATTATGATACTTCAGCAATCATCAACCAGCCTCTGATATTCCTTACATTTTATCTTGCAAAGCAATGAATCCTTTAAGAGAAACATAAATGTGATCAAGGGTGTGTATTCTGCATACAAAATACAAAACAAGATCCAGGATGGCACACAGACTTATCCTGTGGAAAAGCAGGATTATCAAAAGGGAATGTTGTTTGAGCTTAAGTAAGGCTTTCTGTAATGAGAGACTCTCAATCTTACCCAGCTCTTTTAGAAATGTCTTGTTCTCATATCCAGGGAGTATGAAGACTTCCAGCACCCTTGAAAATATATCCCTCTCCATCAATAGCAGAGATCTGGTGGTCATTATCAGGGCAAAAGGCAGCAGAAAATCTACACTTATCAGAATACTATCATGTTTATATGATCTGGTGTCAGGGCAAGTTCTTATAGATGGAAGTCCTGCAAGCTCATATAGAATGTCCGGCCTATCTCAAGTGATGGCCATTCTCAGTCAAGACAATCTCATGTACCCAGTCTCTCTCCAAGAACATTGGATTAGGGGGTTGTGAATATGAAAATGACAACACCATGATTGCTGCAGCTGTAGACCTGGGAGGAGCATCTGAATTTATTTCTAAGACAGGCAGTACACTGCTCCAGCACTTGCTCCTTTCCTATCTGAGTAACACAGCAAGCTCGCAATTATCTCCAACAATAAGCAAGGAGCTTTACTATGTAGGCATAGTCTACATCATAGAATCGATACTAATGGAAAACGGCACCTCCTGGTGGGTAAGTACATCTCATCTCTGGAGAGAGTTTCCAAAAATGAAACTTCCTTCCGAGTCAGGTGCAAGCCCCTACCGACTCGATGTCACGGGACCCGACATGTGGCAAGGGTTTGCCCAAATCCGAATTGGGACTCCTGGGAACTTTAATTAACTACTCCCACAGATGGCTGAATGTGACTATTGCTTAGCTTGTCAAGGAAACGAACCTCAATATAGGGACCGTACTTTGAACTATGCTTGATTGGATAACTTAACATGGTGCGATTCAAGACTTGATTGACTCAGCGAAGTTTACTCAAAACTCACTCCTAACTTGCTCCTCATGCTAGTCTGAGTAGAAGAGTGGCAATATCTCCACCTGACTCAAGGCTTAATATTTCCAGATTTAGATCACGAACGCGGGACTATATAAGTGCTCTTCTACTGCGGGGTTTGTGTCCGCTCACACAATGACTTCCTCTCTCGCTGAACTATCCAAGCTCATCTCCGACTCTGTTGCCTCACTCACTGAAGTATGCAATGAAAACGGGTTCAAATTTCCGCGTCTCGATGATCCATTCACCCCAGAGTCTGAAGTATTCCGGTCGAATGCGGTTGCTTCTGACGTCGCAAATGTTATCGCCGCAGCAGCTCTCCAACTAGCAGCAGCAGTCTTACCCCCTCGTCAAGCCCTTTTTATGCTAATCACGGGTGTAAGCTTCTAACAAATCTTTCTACCACATGAAAACATGAACCATAATTAGCACTCCAAATCGGCGGCCCTGCGTGTTTGCGTTGAAGCTAATGTTACGGAGATTCTGCGGGAAGCAGGTCCTAAGGTCAGTGGTTCATGGTAATGTTATTGAGGCCATCACTCGTAAATTATTAAATCATTCTAGGGGCTTCATGTCAACGAAATTGCATTAAAGAGTAACATCAACGGCACACATCTTGGTACTCTATCTAAATAAATTCTTATTGCTTTGATTTCTGGAACGAATTTTCAGCTCGCATGATGCGTTACCTCGCAACCCATCACGTTTATAAGGAGCTGGAGCCTAATATTTTCATTAATACTCGTATTTCCAGTGTGCTCGATACCGGAATTTCTGTCGAAGAGCTTTTCTCTAAGTAAGTAAATCAATATAATTTCGAGTTTAAAGTAAATCAAAACTGATTTGACACCAACAAACTAACGTTTAGCCCAGCTACTAAATATGATGGCTCACAGGCTGGTTTCGCAGCACTAGCAGGCCATCAGTAAGTAATCATATATCATTCATCATCTAATTAAGCTCCTGGCCAGTCTTGATATTATTCACAAATCGTCCGCATATCTATGGGAGACAATACAAGACCCGGCATCTGGATTTTCTGAGGAAGTAACCAATTCCGCATTCAATCGTGCTTTCAACCAGGATGTATCGATTTGGTCTTGGATCGACAGGCCAGAGCAAACTTATCGTCGCCGTCGCTTTGATGCTGGTATGAGAGGAGTGGCTAGCATCCAACCCGCTGATGCTATTTTGGGTGGTATGGATGCTTCTGGTTTCAATAGTCATATATTTCTAAGAAAAACCCACGTTCAATAGCTTTTGACTGGACATCTCTTACTCCGGGATCAATAGTTGTCGATGTAGGAGGAGGGGTGGGGACAACATCATTGGCACTTACGCAGGCCCATTCCCATCTTGATATTATTGTGCAAGACCTGCCTTCTACAGTGGAGAAAGGATTGAAGGTGATCATTTTATATCATAATTGCGCACCTCGGCTTATTTCGTGGCTAGTTTTGGACAGAAAACCTACCTTCCGCGCTGAATACCGGGCGTGTCAAGTTTCAAGGTGAGTATACCTTACTATCATCAACATAATATATAGCAGTCAAACACTGCGCCAGTTCACGACTTCTTCACTGAACAACCTGTAAAGAATGCGTCGGTCTTTTTGCTCAAGCAAATTCTGCATGACTGGCCAAATAAATACGCGTCCCAGATTCTCGTAGAGCTTCGTAAAGCCGCCCAACCACATACCAAACTTATTGTGATCGATAGCATTATTCCTTTTGCATGTTGTGATCCATCTGTGGACGAAGAAGAAGCTATTCCAGGTGCTGTTCCTTGTGAAGCTCCCTCTCCACTTTTAGCAAACTTCGGTGCAGTCAATGAGATGGTATATAATGCGGATATCTCCGTGAGTGTTTTCTCATAATCATCCGCAATACACGGGAAAATGATCAATTATGCAGATGTTTGTACTCTTCAATGCTTTAGAGAGAACCATCAAGAATGCAACAGAACTTTTGCAGAGCACGGGCTGGAGAGTTCTTCAAGTCCACCGCAGAGGAAGTAGCAACTATTTGCAACCGATAGAAGCTATTCCATCTGATACTGTTCAACAGTAGCTCGTATTTGTTTGTGAGGGGTCTCGCAATTTTATTCGAAGATAGAGATGTAAACCTCGGCTGCAATTTAAACGCGAATGCGACCCATTGCACAGCCTTTGTTGAGGCTGTAGTATTAATTTATCATCGAGTGATCACAAAGTCGAGAGCAAATTATTACAAATCCGCTAATGCAGGCATAAGTACTACTGTCACCAAAATCTGTTTTGAAATAAGTCCGAGATATAGTATACACAAATGCTTGAGAACAATAATTTACTCGGATGTTGCTTATTGTTCGATGACACGTTCTACTGCATAGTGCCATCTCTCGGATGCAGCTGACCCATTCCCTCGCCTCCTTGCATCTGCTACGGAACCCTTGCAGTATTCTTTGAGGATTGGTATGAAATCCCTCCTCTTCGTTCCTAACCAAAACCATTTTGTAGCGGGATCTTGATCTATAAAGCCGATTATGGTGTCGGCAAGATATGACATCGCCTGGTAGCCATGGAGATTTTCGACCTGGGGGAATTTGCTAGTTCCAACAGATTCACGCAGGAGAATCATGCCAGAAACACATTCATGAATATGATGACGCTCCCCGCCTTCCCATAGAAGCTTTACATATTCCTTCATCTCACCACAGAGTACGAATGAATAGTCCAAGATTTTCGCTCGCATCGCACTATCTTCATCATGAAAAGGAAGAGGACTCTTCAAAATTTGGCAAAGAATATTCCATACAGGCTGCATGAGCTTCCATCCCATCCTAAGTTGACTCATATCAGAGCCTTTTTTCCGCGTTGGCGGGGAAGCTTCTTGCGCAAATGAGATTACAGAAGGTCCCCGGAAGGCTACAGGAGGCGGCGCTTGTAGTATCTGAATATCCGCCTGGACCACAGCGAGAGCTCGCCGTTGGTCCAAAACCTTCTTCCGCCAGTGCCTCACATGAGGGAGCAGAATTGCTAATAGTCGCAATATGGTATCCTCAGGAACATGAGTGTTTAGGAGATTAAACATCTTCTCGACGTATTCGCGTTCGGATATATTGTTCAGCTCCAGATTCATGTTCGAGGATAATCGGAGGGGTCGTTCGAAAAAGTCGGTAACGTTGTCCCCTCCCGTGTGTCTGATGCGAGTATATAGCTCCAGATAATGGTCTCGTATTTCAGGGTGGAGAAAAGGACCATCGTTAAGATGACGGATCACAAGAAGCGAGATCATTTCTCGGTGAAGGGGATCCGATTCAGCCTTCGGCCGTGTTGAGCGCATAAAGCGCTGCTCCTCTGTGTCGGTTCCTTCATAGAACTGAACGAACCAATCAAGAGAGTCGCTTGTTTCCTCGTTGATTGTACTGTCTGTTGGAGCGTGGGAATGTGATAGAGCACGTATCGCACGGACTGCGGCAGGAATTTCGAGATCGAGGAGACACGGATGAATGATGTACGTGGCGTCAATGCCTTGAGGGATCTTCTTGTTCACCCATTTAAGGCCACGAATAGTGTCGTAGTGCTGGCTCTCTTCCTCGGGAACGTCTCTCATGTTTCTCCAGTACCGATCATATTGTTCCCAGTCGGAGAGTTTCCACATGTTCTTTTCAAACTTGCACAATACAAAGTACCAGTTTGTTATGCCCTCCGCGAAGTCGTATATGACGCTTCCCATTCCCGCGAGATCAGATATGACGTTCAGGGAACGTGTAGCCGTACGAGCGAGGATATTGTTAGATGAAGGTGTTCCCGCTTCCTCTACATTATCATGGTTCACCCTCCCGCTTTTCCACATGCTTTTGAGATACGGTGTCATAATGCGAACTGTATAAGGGACAATTCGAGCGGTTAAGAGCCAACTGATGGCTCCTACCGCACGGAAAAATGCCCAGGATTGAAGTGACTTGTAAGGACATTGAGGGATTCTGAGGTTTTTATCGAGAGGAAGAAGGAACTGGAAAGTAGGAAGTATAGTCGTCACGGAAATAAAAAGTAGCGTGAGTCCCACGAAAGCGCCTGCGACTTCAGCCACTGTATGGTTCAATGTCCACAGAAGATTCAGGAGGCCGACGAAGAATAGCACCAATGCAAGCTGAAGGATGAGCGGAAGCGCGTAAAGAATCTTTGGCACATGCCACTTCTTGAGCCCTTCATGCAACATCTGGCGCAATGCCAGAGAATCCCTGGGTGAAAGATGTGCATCCCGTTCGTATTCTCGTAGCCACTGTAAACAAAGAATCCCGACCATTGCTGTAGTCAAGCTGAGCGTGAGACTCAGAAACCAGAACGCATTCACTTGGACCGCCCAACTCGGCGCAATAAACGTTTGAATCTTGGCGGGTGAACGCCCAGTCACGTTGGTCGGATTGGCACTGAGCTGCGCTGAAATCTGTAAGAGAACGGCGAGAGAAATATCGGTCGAGTTCGGCTGTAGCCATTTGTATGATTCGATTGTGAATGCCGTGACCACAGCAGAGAAAAGTCCGGCCTTGCGAGGCACAAAACGTTAAAAAATCTGCCCACGCGTAGAAAGGACACTTATCTTACAAATATGAGAAGATTAGTGATTTCCTCCTTCCAGCCGTTACACATCGATTTGTCGTACTTCTTTACCATATCTCTACAGTCCCTCCAGGGATCCTTTTTCTTCTTGAGCGGATATTTAAGCGGATCGCCGCATCTCCAAGGGTCATGACCATCCTGAGCTAACATACGATAGCTGGTCTTTCCAAATGGTCGGAAATAAATACTCACCATGGGCTTGATTTCTTCTGCATAATCAGGTTTGTTATTTTTAGTAGCGGAATGCATAATCCCATCACTGGTGGAATCGGCACTTCGAGGTGTAAATGGTAGAGGCTCCATTTGAATTCGACTGTTGGAAGAAGGGAAATTGACTGGGGAAAGAGAGAAGTGAAAGAGGGACCAAAGTGATGAGAGGAGGGGGTAGTAGTGCGCGCTTGATTCGATCTGTTGACGACTGGAATGTTAGCCAACACATAGACGCCTTCGATCGGGATGGCGCAAGTCCGGCACCCTGTGAACACTGTTAAGCAAGAATAACATGTAGCATGAGGGAACTCCACAGTGAGCGCCCGTCCGCGTCTATGAAAGAGGAAAAAGAAGGGATGGGTCCACCCGTCAATCCGTTCTGTGAATTAGGCGTATAATTGGTCGTTGATTGACGCCAGTCATCCTAGGCAGGCCGCGGAATCACTCACCGCAGACAAGTACTCAAAGGGGTGGTTTAGATCCCATGGCCAATTGGAGCTTATTTACCAAGAGATTAGCACGGGTGAACAGACGCCGTGTTATGGCACAATACATTCTGCGTCGCGGGATTCGTGAGGTGCCGAATAGATCGTTGTGGTCGAAACACGAAAATAGTCGCTGTCATTGTGGAACGAAACCCTAGAAATTGAAGTATAGTTTCAAAAGGTACCCTTTATCTCAGATATTCTGTTTTTGCTGAAAGATTCGTCAACGTAAAGTATTATGAACGAAAGGACAAGAGTGCATACTATTATGTTTAAAACATACCTTGCATGCAAGCAGCAACTCAGATTAGTCTGTCGCTTGGTGTCAGGCTTCATGAAGTAAATTGCCATTCATAAAACTCAAATATCCAGGTTAAGAAACCTCATGATTGAGAAGAGCCTGAGTTTTACGGGGAGAGAAGGAGGCTCAAGGTGGCGGTAGTAGTTGATCAGAAAGCACGTACGCGTTACGTCATGCTCTCAAGGGACATCAGCGCTCCCATGCCAGGCCCAAACGTCTCAGGCTCTGGCGCTCAAACGAACGTTCCATGTTAAAAAGCTTTCGTTCAAAACATTCTCTCCTGATTCTTTTCAGCTTACACACCATCCGACTCAGTAGTACAGCTGGAATAATGGTAAATACGAGGAGATCAAGTGCTCTTGCACAAGGCAACAGCGAAGTCTCGGCGAGCCTCGAACCGCCAGCAAAGAGAGTCAAACTCGATAAACACATAATGCAGGGAGTGAAAAGTGCGCTCTCAAATGTCATTATTTCTGCTTCATACCTCATCATGATTTAGGACGTTCAACAACTGGGGTAGCGTTTGACCGGGATCAGTCGGCGAAACAGAAACAGGAGTCAAAAGGAAAACAGAAGGAGATAGATACGAGTGCTTTCTTGGAGAGGATTTCGAGCCCTTGGAAAGTCGGAGCCCATGTTTCTGCTGCGGGTGGTGTTGAAAATGCCGTTTTAAATGCAGCTGCAATCGGGTACGTTCTGCGACAATCTTCTTCCCGACACTGACACCTATGCGTTAACCTATGCCAGTGCCAACGCTTTTGCTCTTTTCGTCAAATCACAACGGAAGTGGACTTCGCCGCCGCTCAAAACAGAATCCGTCAGCATTTTCAAATCGCGTATGCAGGAGTATGGGTATACGAGCAGTGTCGTGCTGCCCCATGGAAGCTATCTGATCAACCTAGGGAACCCGGACGAGTACGTGCTCCATCCACTGCCTCTCCTGTGAAAGTTTCGTTGATCGCATTTCATCTACAGCGAAAAGAGAGAGAAGTCCTACGAGTGCTTCCTTGATGACTTGAAGCGGTGCGAACAGCTTGGGCTTACAATGTATAACTTCCAGCACGTCTTCATATTCTTTATGTGTGGGAGTCTGTCATTGACCTACTCGTCTTTCAGTCCAGGCTCAACCGTAGGCGGTACCACTATAGCTCATTCGCTCTCTCTGATAGCAGAATGCATCAATCGAGCACACAAGGAAACTACTTCTATCACCACGGTTTTGGAAAATATGGCACGTAAGCGTTGTCCGATCCATCCATGTTCATTGAACCTGATATTTGTTACATTAGGCAGGCGCAGGTAACGTTATCGGTGGAGAGTTTTCGCATCTCGCGGGCATCATCGCTAAGGTACAGGATAAGACGCGGGTGGGGGTTTGTATTGATACATGTACGTCTTCGTCTCCCTTTGCCTCTAGCTGTATCGAGTCTCTGATCTATTTCCCTCGAAATTCAGGCCATTCTTTTGCTGCAGTGAGGACATTTATTGAGATAGCTGACAAATTCGTTCATAAAATAATTGTATCCAGGGCTATGACATCCGAACGAAGGAAGCCTGGGAGTGAGTCGTCCCGGTATCATTGTATCCACCATGTTAATTACACCATCTTTCATAGCACTACATGTACGCCTGTTATGAGATCTACCAGTACCCTTGATTGTCGCTGACTGACCTATGCAGTGGCCGATTTTGACTCGATAGTCGGGCTTTCATACCTCCGAGGAATGCATCTCAATGATTCCAAGACGGAGCTTAGCTCAAGGAAAGATCGACATGAGAATATTGGACTGTACGTCTTGCTCTTCCACCTTTCTCTTATTCGCCCCGCTTAGACCTACTTCATTACCAGTGGATACCTTGGTCTCTCTGCTTTCCAACACATCGTCACCGACCCTCGAGTGCAGAACATCCCCTTGATCCTTGAGACTCCCAGCTTCGAGAAGCCCACAGAGGTGTGGGGAAAGGAGATCGAGGTCTTGGGAATGCTGTCGACATCGACAGCGGAGCCATCGAAATCGGAAGTGTCGGCGGTGACGCTGACGGAGGCTATTAAGAAGTCTGTGAAGGGTGCAGGAGGATCAGCTACAAGAAAAGCGACGCAGGGGAAGAAAGCGGAGGTCGGTGGGGATGACGTGGAAGGCGATGTGCACAATGTAGACCTCTCAAGGACGGTGGTGAAGAAAACTGTGAAAGCCAAAGGGAGGCAGAATAGGGCACGGAAGCTTTCGAGCGAGGACGAATAATGAAGGAGCGGACCTTCGAGCTGCTCATGGTAGACGATTTTGATATACCGGTAACTATCTTCCTCGATTTCAGGGCGTTACAGTCGAGCTGACCACTTCATGTGCTTTTATATTTGCTGCCACTCATCTAGGAGGCACTGGCTAAAGCTGAGGACACGACGCGTATCCTTATCACGTGGTTTATTAGTGCACGCATGGACGAAGCTGCTTCTGTAAGGTATAGTAGTCATCTGTCCGGTCAGCCTATCTTTGTCAGCTATTCGACCTGCACAAGCCAATACATAATTTTTTGCATATGTACCCACATAGAAGCCAAGAATTTCAGGAATCCCTTGCAAGTAACGAATGTAGCTGTGGACTATAGTGATCACGTGACATAGAGTACATGTACGCAATTGTATCCCGTTCTGCATCCAATCCACCATCATTCCATGTCCATCTCACCGAGAACCAGCCTGTCCTGTGCCAACGATAAAAATTGGCTTAATCACTTCAAATTTTAATCCAGATGGCTATGCTAGACCCAGTGGTATAGCTCTAACGCCGCAATGGCTTTTGATTTCAGTCATACTCGGTGGATAGTACAAATTCACTTTCGGGCATCTGTAGTGCACGCTTATTCTCCAGAAGCAACGTCTTACGCGCTCTCGGAATTAACTTGTAGAAGAGATCACTCGTAGATGATGTCGATTTAATTGAAATAAGAATTGAAAATGATCTAAGACACTACAGTAGATGCAAATAAAATAGAGTCTCGTAGAGCATGCAGTGCTGGAAAGCAAATGAACAGTACTCATAAAATATGAAAGATAATAGCTAATAAATCGAGTATATATTTGTGTAACGAAGTTCGAACAAATGTCGGAATAAAGATTTCACTTGAAAACATTTTCAGAACATCTCCATGTTAGTGTATGTGTCTTAAGATACGACGCTAGCAGGAGGAGCCGAGGGAGCTCCCGAGATACCTGGTGTCTGTGGAGAGTTACTCGTCGGAATAGTGATTGATCCCCAAGGGGACCTTCCATATGGGCCCTCTACAATAGCAGCAGGCCAAGTAGAATCGTCAAATCCGGGATTTTGGAAACCTGCAGGAGTACCGGTGCTGCACTTCCAACCTGCATCCGTAGCTACGAACATGGTATCGCCGCAACCACAGTCACAGCCCACGAGCTCAGCAGCAGCGAGAAGTCCAGCAGGACCACCTATATTGGCAGCGTATACAGCGATGACAACGGTCGAAGTAGGGGTGAAATTGACGTCATAGCGTTGCGCAGTGAGGAAGTCTTGACCGGAGCCAACGATCAATCCATTGACATAAAGAGTGTATGCGTCGTCGGCAACGATATCGATAACCATGGAGTCAACGAACTCGCCAGCTGGGAGAGAAACAGTCTTGCGGAATGCTCTAGCGCCGATGGGAGCATTTCCAGCTGAATCGACCTCATTAGTCCAAATCCAGCTTGCGGACTGGAGTGATGGCCCCGGATTCTGTGTGGCAGGGGGAATGGTAACAGCTAATGAAGGACTGTTCCAAGGCGGCGTTGTCGGATATGGCCCTTCGACGAATGCAGTCGGCCAAGCACTATCGTCGAATGCAACTTGCTCAAACCCAGCCGGGACACCAGAAACGCCATGCCACTCCCCGTCAGTGACGATAGTCTGTGTAAAGCCGTCTGTGAAGCGGATCTGAATAGCTGCAAGAACTCCAGCAGCATTGCCAACATTACTGGGCCCGCCCGCTTGGTAGTTCTGGCCTTCCACAGCAAACACATTGCAGCCTGGTTCAAGTGCAACGCAATATCGTTGCGCCTTGGTGAGGTCAATCCCAGTGCCGATCTTATTTCCATTGACGAATAAAGTATACGCGTTATCGGTGGTAATGAGAATATTTGCAGACAGAGGCGTTTTACCAGCGGGGGCATAGTAGTCCCTGCGGAAGGTAGCGTTACCGGGAGGATAGGTGATTCCATCTGCAGCGCGACCAGGGATCCAAATCCAGTTCGCGCCGGTGAAGTCGAGCGCCGCGGCGAGGCTAGCGATGCTTAAAGCAACGAAAAGGTTTAATACTGAAACAAATATGGATTCAGTTAGATGTGGACATTGTATAATTATTTGAGTACACTTTACCTTTGAGCGATCCGAACATCTTCGAGATCTTTGACAGGCAGACTGTGTTCGAGTTCAGCTCTGTAGTATTGTTTGTAGAGGCTTTCACCTTTTATGCCTGTTCGAAACAGATCTATACCAACTCTGAGCATTACCAGCGACATTCTGAATGACACACTAGAAGTAAACGAAGCCGATTATTTCCAAGTAGCTTGTCCCCGGTCGTACTACAAGTTTCATCGTGGGCTCTTCATTAGCAGATGGCCCTGTTAATCAAATAGCTACTTGAACAAAAAAGAACGGTCAGACTTCATGGAAGCTGTGTAAATACCTGAAACTCGATGCTCAGACCGCAGTGTGAAAGGTGGAATCTCGCTAGATGCGCCATTTCCTTCGATATTACTAAACTGGCGCCAGCACAAGGGCGAGCGCCTAGCTATGGACACATACTTCCATGAATAGAGCCATGGCAGATAATAGACCCTTTCATTTGGGAAGATAAATCAATCCGGACCTGCCCATTGTGTAAGGCGGTCTTTGTGCGGTCCCTGGATCAGAATCATCGCTGATGTTAAATACCTAGTTGAGAACAGAATTTTAATGATCGTCTCATCTGTTAGGAATCCTGCGAGAACGTCCAAGTCAATTCAAAGTGGCACCGTACAAGTAGGTCAGTCGCTCTATGAGGTTAACGTAGAGAAACCTGTGAAGATATTTTATCACAAAACCGTCGTATTAATCAAAGCTCACATTTTTGGTAATTGCAACACTTCCGGGAACCTTGACCGCCGGTACTTGCGTGAGTAGGCTTCTAGATCCTGGGTGACAACTCGCGCCGTGGGGTGAGATGGAAGCAATGCCTTCCAACAAAGTTAAAGGATTTCTCCATCACGGATGAAGGTCAAATAAATAAAATCAGAATGTACTTACAATGCTTCGGCTTCTAGCCTAAGAGACAAGATGGGTTCATGCTCGTTTCTGACGACAAATATGGCTGAGTGGAGGATTTCAGGTGACTCGACTTGGGCCTTCCTGAGGAGGTTGAAGCACATAGTGGATGGCAATGAAAAATCAGATTAAGTCGAGTATCCCGGCTCCATGCGTCCATAGTCCGAGCAGAATTCCTGCACTTAGGTGTAAGTACGACTAGCTATAGGGCGAAGTGGTCGCTGTACAACGTGGCAGCCAGAACGTTTAATCGTCGATCACCATTCGGAGTTAAATAATAATGTATGATGTCATTTCCCACGGCATCCAGTGAATCAAACTCCTCAAAAAGAAACCTGAAGAAAACCAGGGTCATTTAGAGTGAAGTGATTTGTGCTAATGACCCTTGTGGCTGGAAATAAATCATTCTGTATTTCCTTTTGGTCTGAAGAAAGCCCAGTGATACAAGAAGATAGCCTAATCAGCATTTATCCAAACAATTGACTACTACTCTGTGTAGCCTTACTTTGCTATCACTGTATGTGCTCTAACATTCTGATACACAAAGTTAAATATTCTCATCTATCAAAAGTTCAAATTTTGAGCATACTATATGTCTTCTATCACTATGATAGCCAACATCATTTGAATTTATTCTCAATAAAGATTGCTGAGCTAACAATCATGAGGGTAAGCCAATAACATATCTCTACTGCTGGGGCTTACAACTTTCATATAAAACCAGTAGTAATTTGGATTCAAAACCTCCAACTAAAACTTATTGCTAATATAAAACAGTAACTGCAATGCTGCATATGACACATAGCAGACAATTAAATGTTCATCTGAGTTGGACAGTCCAATGATGTACTACTCACATGCTACTCACATCCAACAGATAGCATGATACTCTATCATAAACTTAATTTTGATAATAACAATGTGTTAAAATGGGACATAAGAGTGGACCAAGGATTAAGATGATGGTGCTTGATAAGAGATAATGATCTACAAAATAGGTACCTAATAAGCCTATTTATACCTATTTGTATGTAGCCAAGGCTCTCCTACAATATCTAACACAATGAGATCAACTCTCCTCTTGCCCTCCTCTCCTCTGGTTAACTTCAAGCATGAATTTGCCACTCATGTCACACAGTAAACCTGCACCATTCCATGTGCCTTTCACCTGAAAATATTTTCTCTACAACTTAGAGACTTACACAACTACAGATAACAAAGTGCCACCTGGGAAACTCTTAGTATTGCTATTGACCCAAGCATACCATTGCAAGAGGGACCAGTTGGAGGCTGATACATCAAAATTAGGAGACTTGAATGATTATACCTGTGTCAATTAAGATGATTTTTGTCTATCTAGGATCCTGCATCTGAAGTGGACATGGATTCCTCTGTGAACTTTAGAGTACCTGATTACTCAGACTCCCCAGAAGGGTGAGCATCCTCACAGAGTCCATCTCTTGTTGATATAGTTTGTGGATTTGCCACATTCTTGCTTTGACAAGTAATTCAATATACATGAGAAATTCTTGGAGTTGTGGGTCCTGAGCAATGATGCTATTGACTAGGTAAGGTTGTCCATTATGATCCATAGTGAGAGAGAATGAGTCATGAATGAAAAAAGGAAGGCAAGGGTATTTTTGAAGGCAAGATCTTCAGCTTCAACTCTTATAACAGAAGGATAACACCTGCAAAATCATTCCTTCTTGTTTCTGCATGAATTATCAACTGATTCATTATTCTTGAGCTGCAGCTCTGAACCAACTCTGAGTGAGGTGTGAAAGAGAAATATATTGCAAGTGAAACCCTTATTGCCTAGACAATTTTCACTTCAATGTAGACAGATAGCAATGTTGTCAAGCCTAGAGAGCCACCATATTTGAGCTATTGTCTAGGAATGTGCAAGAGTTGAAACATTAAAGAAGGAAATGGCATGAAATTATTTATTGGGGAAAATGTCACATTTGTCACATCATACAACAATTGGACAAGTCAGTGGACAGTCCAACTCAGCCCACAATTGGACATTGATTGCCTGCTGTGACAGCATCAAAGTTCAAAGTATTTGGCACAAGCAGTGGATGTAAATAAATCCAAATATATACATACAACTCTCAGCAAACAATGTTCTGTCTGCTGAGCTTTTTTCTGTGACATGGCAAAGTCACAATAACATGTATCATAACAAATCATGTTTCTTGATATTGTTGTAAATGTATATATGGAAATCAGTTTACACAATTTCTGATGGGTTGGGCTTTTGATTGATGGGCTACTATCACGTGCAATGGGATTCAAAACAACAGGGAGATTCAAAATCAGGTCTGTGGCTTCCACAATACCACATTTATGTTAAATCTTTTGCACATTCTGATAGCTTTCTATCTTGGCTCCATAAATATGTAAAAAGATTGAGGAAAGATTGAAATGAGCTTGTTGTGGATACTATTCTCTTGAGAGCACCCATGAAAATTATCATCAAAATGTATCTTGAGCTCCAACAGCTTTGATTCAGAACACTAAACTTCAAGAATACATTCTAATTATAATTTAGTATATGTCTGCCAAAAATCAGGATGTGTGAGTCAGTCCAGCAGGAGAGGCAGATGGAAAGATAAAAAAGTGTGACAAAATCGTGACATTTCGAGTGATTTTGCTGCTTCCAGCCTGGTGGGAAGCTCTGTGACTTTGTGTTACTTTTTTTTGAATCTCCTTAACTACCCATGATTTTAAGCCCAATTCTTCACCAAATCTCTCAAAATTTGATATTAGGGCTCTGTTAGATACAAAGGAAGTTACTGTAAAATTTTGATGACATAGGATGAAATACTGTTGCACAATATGAGATTCAAAATCATTGGTCAGAGTTTTTTGAAACACCTTCATCTTGATAGCACAGTCATCAACCAGTGGCTCAGCATCACCCAGTGGTTTATGAACACTTACTATATGCAAATAGCAAATATCCACCAAAAAATTTGATTGTCTTTGAATATTTTATTACTGAGTAGAATTCTGGTTCTTCTTGTTTATAGGAATATTACTTGAAGTTGCAAAACAGCACTGGCATGACATTTTTACCCTTTTGGATGCAAGTGTTTCAAAAATGATTGGATCAATACAAACTTAATGGTTGCACATCACTAGATGATGTCACAAATGCTCAATCTTAAATTGAGTACCCTCAAAAGAATAGCATTGCACTTAACATCTAGAAACTGAATGAACTCAATTTGCTTTATACACAATTTCAAGATATTTCATTAAGAGCACTAGTAATGCTTTTGGCTCAAATATTAGCTCTGGATTTACAATATCAAAATTTCTAATTCCTTGCACCACTGGACATTGAATGACTGTATTTTTCTTATGGTCATTTCAGAGACTGAGGGCACAGCCTGGAAATTCTTCTAAATCAGGTCATTTTATTTAGAAGTGTCATAGAGTGCTCATTTTTTTTATGTATTAACACAATTTTATGTGCTTTGAAATTGTATTGCTCAGTGCTAGGATATTGAGAAAAGCTATAGTTGAATTCCAAGTGATTGATGAGGTACACAAGTAGCATATTTCCTGTGGTCAGCAGAACTAAAACCTCACTATTGTTTCTATTTCTAATCCTTTTATATCATACAGTGGTGATCAAAAGTATTGCACAGGTGTTCACAGACATGAATCTCAACAACTACTCACTCAAATCTCATTCTGTAACTTGATACTAGTAGCATAGCTTCTTATCTCAAGGTTCATGTATTAAAAATTATAAGATGTTGAAATCTGCATCTTAGAGATTGAGAATACCAAACAGGAAGACATCCAAAAGGTCTGAAAATATTTGAGAGAGTAGTTCCCAATAATGAGAACAACATATATTTAAATGACAGAAATTGATAGGCAGGTCCTTGAGATACAGAGCCTGCAAAATGTGATTTTAGTGTAAATATGTCATTTAAATATATGTTGTTCTCATTATTGGGAACTACTCTCTCAAATATTTTCAGACTTTTTGGATGTCTCCCTGTTTGGTATTCTCAATCTCTAAGATGCAGATTTCAACATTTTATAGTTTTCAATACATGAACCTCAAGATAAGAAGCTATGCTACTAGTATCAAGTTACAGGATGAGATTTGAGTGAGTAGTTGTTGAGATTCATGTCTCTGAACATCTGTGCAATACTTTTGATCACCACTGTATGTTGGCCTGTTTGAACTGCCTTGTTTACAACTAAAGTGTGGTGCTTTTGTTGTAACTAAATTTAAGAAACTGAACAGACAAAATGAAATACTGGATTTTGATGACTTCAAGCTAGAGCCTCATTGGAATTTTCTGGAGTGCCTCATCCATGCTATAAACTAGATATAAAGTAACTTTGTATCTTAGTTAGAGGAGGGAAATTTTTTATTAAGATGTACAGGCCAGGAGCATTAGATATACACCTCATTTGCTGCCCATGCAACAAGAACAAGATGAATAAACCATGGCTGAATTGGGATGCATGAGAACAAGTTCATGCCAAGTGTCTTGTTGCATGAGCAGAGCAAGAGATATAATTTGCACATTCCTGGCTCATATCCCTCAAAAGAATTATACTGTCCTCTAGCTACTCTCAGTAGCCATATTCTAAAAATACATTAGAGCATGCAGGACATTTGTATTGTTTGCATCCTAGTTCTTGTTTGAAGTTATGGAAGTTCAGACTTCATTTCATTTGGAGTCACATTTTGAACTACACAAAAAGTATCATCCTATAGGTATGAATTAGGCAGTTTCAATAAACTCTCATAAAATATAAATGGATAGAACCTTAAAAATATAGAAAGGTTCTGGTTCTGCTGATCAAAGAACAACATGGAATGTGTGTATTTCATTAAGTACTTGAAATTCTGCTATGATCTTTTGGCCATCACTTAGCTCTAAGTAATCTGATTATAAATTATATAAATTAGAAGAAAATTTGGCCCACTTCCTAAGTTCCTGAAATAGCTGTAGTAAGATGAATTCTTATCATCATCAGACTATAGCACATGACTTCTATCTATCCTTAGGTCCTCTTGAACTCCATGGCTCATTAATTTAATAGCTAGATAATTTGGCAGGTTGCATGAGAGATAGCACTATATCCCACCTCTGTTGATGAAAGTGTAACAGTTGTTTGTTATTTGAACCTGCATCTGATTAGCTGGTAAATTATAACAGGGACCTTATCAAAATCACCATATCTCAAGATCAAATTGGGTGTATGATTTAGATGTGTAACACAATGTAGTCTAATGTGCCAGTCCTAGCTTGCTCTTGAATTTGCTGAGTTTCTGAACTGCAAAAGTTATATCTAGCCTTGTACCTATGGCAGTATATATCAAGACCCAACCATAGCAGTGTAGCCTCTGATAAGGTGGTCACCAACTTCTTGGTTCTAGCTTTCAGGTTCCTCCTCAACATCTACTTGTTCCCTGGTAAGTACAACATTTGTCCTGTCTCCCTGAGGGACCTTATCCACAAAATTCTGCAAAAAAAAATTCACTGCATTGTGGCTTTAGTTTTGATCAGTGCACTTTAATCCTGTAAATCTAAGTAGAAGTGAAAATTATCCAAGATATTTTGAAATGCTAAGAGCATGTAAGGATACTGAGAGAAGGGGATATAATGAGTGTAGTAGTCATGTAACAGTCAAAAGCAAGCAATGTCTCTGAAACTATGACTTCTGGCCTACTTGGAGCATAGATATGGGCTCTATTTATACTCACAGTAGTGGAGCTGCCAGGGCTGAGGAAGGCTGACAAAGTACATTATAGAGCATGTTAATCAGGGAACATAAGAATCAGAGAGAGAATCTTTGAGGGTCCTCTGGAAACAGATTATCATTTGGTCCATCATTATTTCCTTTCTGCTTATTGTGATACATCCTCCCTGACTTCACAATAGGATGATAAGCTATCAACAAAAATAACATGACCAGTAAATATACCTAAAGAACAATGAAATGATGACTTTTGTACCAGAATTATTGCTTCCTCCTGTTCTGCCAACATCAGAAACTGATTGCCTGCATTTCATAGCTTTAACCAATGATCCTGTGTATTGAGCACTGCAAGGTGAAAGGGAAAGTATAGTAGTTCATCAGAAATACTCTAGTGGGATCAAAAGCAATTATTTAGGTGGTCATACAGACTCCACATGGATACTTGGATACTAATTATGTACAGAGTCTACTCAGACTTATATATATTCTCAAAATCATTATTTATTTGTCTAAAGTCTGCAAGTTTGTACAGAGTCCACACAAGGTGATAGGTGTACTTACACCTTCAGTGAATCTGTCAAGAAAGGTGATGCTGCACAGACTTTACAGTCTGAGCATACTGATTTTGGGATTGGTGTTATGTAAAACAGTCTTGGATACATATTTTTAGGAAAAGTGATACAAAATTTGATCAACAATATCTTCAACTTACTTTACAAGGTATTTTATCCTGTATCATTGAAAATGGAAGTTAATCTGTATTGTAGAATTGAACTAAAATTATTTCAACTCCTTGCTCAGCAATCAACAACCATTTAAGTTTGTGGAGCCAAGTCTGAACTGAAATAAATTTAAAGATTTGAATAATATGTGGTCTGTTTTGTACTAAAACAAATTCAGGGTGATATCCTAGTTAGACTTTGAGGATGGTCTCCCTTTTCCCTAATCTAACTAGCTGAACTTTTAGGGATGGTCTTTCTTTCTCTAGAATTTGAATAGTCAATTTAATATATATCTGGAGAGGGTCTTCCTTTCTCCAGACTTTGAATTCCTAAGGTGGTCTTCCTTCTTCATAAAAACAAAGTTCCAAATAGATTGTCATCTTCTTTTGAAATTCACAAATCTAACCAAAAGGATGGTCTTCATTTCCCTGAAACTTAATAAATTACAAAACACTTGAGAACTAGTCTTCTAAAATACAGTTATATTGAGTAGATCCCTCAGCCCTCTTAATGAGATATAAGGTGGTGGTGTTTGCTCTCAAAAGTATAACTCTAGATAGATAACAAAACTCAGACAAAATAAAGATTGGCTTGAATCCTTTTACTTATCAATCATAGGAGCCATCAGGCTCATCACTGCTGACCTTTTCCCTGGCATTGCCCCAAGGTATTTATCTACTTTCTAGTCTCTATTTTGTGCAAATATCTAGTAGACCCTTCAATAGCCTGCTAGTGTCTCAGGCATCTCTGTTGGGGATTAAATTTTTATGATCATTTGTTAGCCTTCTTGTGTCACTTAAGCACTGCCTCTGTAGGATTCTCCTTTCTCAGAATTCAGGGCATACCAAAAACAGCCCTAATTAGGCTTACTTCATCACCCTTCTGGCTCATGTTTATTCTCATATCATAGAGAGCTCATGTACTGTCACCACAGTGGCACCCTTTATATGTGATATTCTTGCTATCTTTGGGATAAAAGCCTGAGGATAAGGAATGAAGAAAATAATAGGGATTTCACCCCCATTCTCTCACAATGCGGCCCACAGTGATAAGCTCTTCAGCTCCTGCAATGCTAAGTCAGAAATATGAGCAGATCTCAGTTTGGTTTTGAAGTTAGATGTTCTAGCTAGATCTAGTAACTTGAGAGTGAAAACCCCATTATACTTTAATCTGAGAGAGTAACAAACTGAGTACCATACAATGAAGTCCAGGACTAAGTCCTGAACTTGTGTTAGTGATCTGAGAAGTCCAAGGGACAGGAAGACCATCCCTTCTGACCTAATTGGTAAAAAGTGCAATTTCAGGAGAAAGGAAGACCATCTCCTGGAGTCTTCACCCAAAGACAAAAGGAAGACCACTGTACTTTGGGGAATTAAAAAGAGAAAGAAAGACCATCCCTTGTTAGTTCTAAGAGAGACAATTAGTATCTGCAAGGGCAGGAAGACCACCCTTGGAGATTTAAAAGATTATATTGAAGAGAAGCATATATACACTTCCTTGTTAGTTCTAAGAGAGACAATTAGTATCTGCGAGGGCAGGAAGACCACCCTTGGAGATTTAAAAGATTATATTGAAGAGAAGCATATATACACTTAGAATGAAGTGACCTTGCAAGCTGTAGAGACAGGAAGACCATCTCAATGAGTCTGTAGTTATATAAGTGAAAAGGAACATCATTCATTGTATCTAGCTAGCATAGAGTCAAATATATTTTATATCCTAAACTGTGCTATTTGTATCACATTTTCAAATACATGCTCATTTCAGACTTGCCCCCACAAACTTAAGAGGTTGTGAACAGTCTCTAAGGCAGCAAAACACTACAGACCACATACCTTTTTCAACTGCTATCTCAATTTGGTCATGTAGCTATTCTTCACATCCCAGCTTAGCTGTCCAAGCTCTTGCTGGCTCTACATTGGTGTTTTGAGTGCCAGTTTCAATTTTTCTTATACTCACAGGTAACATTGCTGTGCATTACTATACTGTAGTTACATGGTTTCACTTGTCTTGTAGTTTGAATTGAAAATTGAAAAATTTTCATTGTATTTAGGGGTGGATCTATCTTCAGCATCACCAATTTCCTCCACATCTTCATGTTTCTTCTTTTCATACTCTTTAGCTTCTGCTTATGAATGACAATTTTGTATATGTAGAGCCCTGGTTATTGATATTAACAATCACAAGTTTTGGAGCAGATCCCTCCAGTGGTGCTGGATTATAAAATTTTCAGCTGAGAATAGTCTGTTACACCTGTGATCCCCCCACCCCCCCAACATCTTCTGACACTTTCCAACTCTGCATTTTGACTCCCCATTATGCTTCTGATGTTTTGTGCCCATTTCCATTCATTGTTAATTTCCAAACTATTGTTTTTATTACCTGATGCTCACAATATAATTACTGTTTCTATTGATACACCCTAGGTGGATCTACACCTAAACACTCAGAGAAAACCACATATCAGCATCTAAATTATGATATTAGTGAAGGTAGCTAGCTACAACAGGACAGAGTACAATAACAAAGCCCTAAGTACTGGAAAAAACAGGCTAGCTAGAACAAAGGAAAACACAGAGTGCAGCAGTGCTGAATATAGCACCAGCATTTGGAACCTGGGGGGAACCGATACAGCTAAGCCATAACTGAGAGTGCAGCCAAACCAAAGTGACAATGATGTTTGTTTGGCTTCAGATGCAAGCCCTAACAGTCACACACAATGAAAGAATAAGAAACATAGGAGAACATCACACAAAAGTGGAACATATGGATAATCATAGGCAGATGGGACATAAAATAATATCAAATGGAATATACAGGTCTATGCTACATCAGTAAGAAACCTACAAGACACAGACAGAAGATAATTAAGAGAGACACAAAGGAACAAAGTGTCAGATATGTTAGTCAGGCTCCAAAGAAGAGAGCAAAATAGAAGAGAAAGGCTCTAGTGAAACACCCTCCTGGAGAATAAATACAAATAAACATGCAATTGCTAGTAAGCAATGCCTGAAATACAAGCAAACCAAAAATCAGGCCAAGAAATGAGCTAAGAATAGCCATCCAGGATGAGATAAAAGCTTGAGGATAAGGAAGGACAAAAGCAACAGGGATTTCACCCCTGTTCTCTCACAACACAATCTGCAGTGATGAGCTGACCAGCTTCTGCAATGCTAAGTCAGAGACACAAGCAAATTCAGGTTCTGTTTTGAAGTTAAGATGTGCTAGCTAGACTTAGCAACTATAGAGTGAATAACCCATTATACCTTAAACTAAGAGAGAAACAAATTGAGTACTAGACAACAAAACCAGGACTAAGTCCTTGAGTTGTGTTAGGGATTTGAGAAGCTTGAGGGAAAGGAAGACCATCCCTTTTGGCTTAATTAGTAAAAAGTGCAATTCAGGAGAAAGGAAGACCATCTCCTGGAATCTTCACCCAAAGACAGAAGGAAGACCACTGTGCTTTGGGGAGTTAGAGAGGGAAAGGAAGACCATCCCTAGTTAATTTTTAGAGAGACTATTAGTATTTACAAGGGAGGGAAGACCACCCTTGTAGATTAAAGAGATTTATATTGAGAAGAGACCTATCTACACTTAGAATGAAGTGACCTTGCAAGCTCTAGAGACGGGAAGATCATCTCAAAGAGTTATAGCTAGATAAGTGGAAAGGAAGACCATTCACTGTATCCAGCTAGCATAGTGTCAAACATCATTTTACCTTAACTTGTGCATTTGTATCACATTTTCAAATACTATCTCACTTCAGACTTGCCCCCAACAAACTTAAGAGGTTGTGACCAGTCGGTAGGGCAGTAAAACAATTTTATTGTCATTCTACTCTACAGACTACTCTATCTTTTCACTATGTATGCTTCTGCTCAGTTACTTTTCCACTCTTGCTTCCACTACTTTTATTATGTGTCAAGGACTTTTATTATTCCTTGTATCCATTGTATTGCTACTTCTGCTTTTATTACTACAATTAGCAATACTTATATTTAAGTACCTCTGTTCTGTACTATAGTCTTCAATCTGAATATTGACTAAGATCATTTCTAGTCATCTGACTAAGTTACAACTAGTCTTTCTGATTCACTTCTGATTTTCTGATTCCCTTCTGACCTTCCTTCTAGTTGACTTACATTGACTAGTCTTATCTCACCCTCAAACACTAGACTTGGACTCTAGTCATCAATATCCCTTGTTCATCTTTGACACTCTTCTGACATCTGGTAACTATCTTCTGATGTGTGGGCCACTGTCATGATTTGTTTCTTTTCTTTTTTAATATCTTATCTTATCATGGCACATGGTGTCATAGATTAGATGGGCACATGGACAACACATGCATAACATGGATTTACCAGCACTTACTACATACTATGAGGGTAATGACTGTCATATACTGAAAACCAGATCATGCTTCTGACATTCTTCCAAATATTCCTGACCCCTTTTCTGATATTTCCAACTATCACTATACCCAGTTTCCTATTCACCTCATTACCATTTCTATGCTGAACAATACTTGGATCCTTATCAGAACAATATTTCTATTATGAACATTTCTGATATCCTTCTGCTACTGAGATTCCACTTCTGACACTTATTATGATGCCCAGTTCTATTATGATTTGTCATCACTAGTTACTGCACTCTGATTAGTTATACAATTAACTATCAATGTATTTATGTAGCTAGTCTTTGTCTTGTACCTGCAATCTGAATATTGACTAAGATATCTACTTCTCTCTGTATAACTTCTGAGTCTTGCTCATCTCCTGATCCCCTGAATACCTTCTGATCCTCAGTACTATCTTCTGGTGTGTGGACCACTCTTGCAAGTGAACCCATGAGAACTGGAAGGTCACAGCACATCAGCTGAAGCCAATGATTCTTACATGTAGTGTTATGATCAGAAATCCTTACAACATTATTTTCAACATCCTTCCAACATAGCTATCATAGCCTACAACCTCTAGTTCCTAATTTCATTTGGGAACAAGTCTTGACACTGACCATCTTTCATTCCTTATATTAGATACACATGTCACAGCTGATCACTTATTATTTACATGAATTTACACATGTAGATACAGCATGGACTTGGATATTACTTACACACATAGAACACATGTAGTTTAGTATATAGGTAGAATACTTGTACCAAGAACACCAGTCTTGAGCTGGTTGCTTCCCCACTAGCAATACAGTGTCTCTACTCCCTTTACTCCTCCTTCTGAGTGATTGAATGACCTCAACATTGTGCTCTATTAGAGCATATTTTTTGTGTGTCTGAAAACCACTCACCAAGTTAGAATCCACAAGAACTAAAAGGGCAAAGCACATAAGCTGAAGCTGACAGTTCTTACCTTTAGCATTATAGTCAGAAATCCTTCCAACATCACTTCTGGCATTTTCTGATATAGTGCTATCATAGCCTATGACCTCTAGTTTCCATTTACCTTTGGGAACAAGACTTGAAATAGTCCAAGACTTGATGATTTGTGTAGTGGTAACTATCCACAATAAATCTTGTAGCATTTTCCATTTATTCTATCTTTCTCTTTCAGCCTCTATAAGAAGATTCCTCAACTTGGGACATATCTTAATCTTCTGTGGAATATACTTGTTCAATACAATGAAGAATATTCCTTAGTGCCTCAGATCTGGCAAATTTTGCCATCTAACTACAACTCCCCACAGAGCACAAATAGTTTCAACACAGTAGAATCAAGCTAGAGCAAATTATGATTTAAGTTGTATATCAGGTGCTAGCTCATTGTGTTACTGAATCTGTCTCTCTAGATATCAGGCATGTTACTCTCTAGGTCTTTGTATCATTCTTCAAACACCAGCAAGATTATGAGAACTGTGAGTAGTTTTATTTTTATTTCCATTCATATTGATGAATCCACAAGCCTGAGAACTTTGTACTTTGGTATTTGGACAACCTTTTACTTGACAAGAAGCTCCACAGGAATTCTAATGATATTTACAAAATACACCATTGAGTGATATTATGAGGAGACATTTCATTGATTTTGATTAAATGTTCATCATACTCCACAATGCTTCTTGTTTGTATGGACAACATTTAAACACTACAGTGTTACTATAGATAGTGTTAATGGTAATAGATGAGTGTGTACACAGCATGTTTAAACAATGTAAAAACACTTAGACATATTTCACAGAAGGCTAACAGCAAGAATCAAACCTAAGACCTTGCAACAATGACAAAGCACTAAACACAAGATTATCCACTAACCCATGGAGGCTTTACAAGATACTTAACAAATTAGCTTATGAGACTTGCTTTTCCCTGACAAAATTGACTTGTGCTAAATTTTCACAGGACAAATAAGTTTGACAAGTAAAGGGATGGTTCTATTGAGAAATCTCTCTTGTTTGCACATACCCCATCTTTCTGCTTAGTAATTACATACCCCTCCTGCTTTACTACTTTGGGTCAGCTGGGAAATGCTGTTATGGGCATCCAGAACATATGAGTCACATCACCTGTCAAACTTTTGAATTTCCAGTCCACCATCTAGTAAAATTTGTTGGTAATCTGCAACATTACAGAATACTAGAGTCTGAGACTATCTAGGGTGATTTCAAGAACAGGACTGGTAAAATTTAGGGTCAACCAGTTTGGTGTTTTCTTCCTGCTTGATTTGAAGGGCTATGGTACAGTCATTGCCCTTGATCAAGCCTCTTTCCACACTATGATTGGAGCTGAGGTACCATCAGCTACATAGTAAGCACTGCACTTGCAGAATTATTTTCAATTATGTTGTCAGACAGGTCATAACCACATTAACTGACTACTTGACATCATACAGTGAATTTTGGATGCATCTTAAACATATTGGTATGCATTGTCCAATTTAGATTAGTACCCCTGTAGCATCTCCTTGTAATGTTCTGGAGATCTCAAGATTGCTCTGGTCTGCTGGAGTACATATGGGGTTCTATATAAGAAAAATATTTCAATGGGGTATGGAAGGGGTATGCACACACAAACTGGGTTTCTCAATAGAATTATCCAAATTGTCAATGAATAAATTAATGCATAATTGATTTCTATGGTATTGATTCCTGTTTAAACTATTTAAACAAGAGCATAAGCAACATACAAGCAACCTGTCTTGTTGAACTGATCAAAATTTTGGACACTAGAATGTCTAGATGTCATGAGTAGAATAGTTATCATAATATACCTTACCAATGTCATTATAGCCAAGTGGTTATTCCTGCATTGCATTAAGGGGTCAATGATTGCTAGGTTGTGTGCTTGAATCCCATTGTAATTATCTTCATTATTATTTAACTTTTCTTAAACATTGCTTAAATGCTTTTAAACACCATTTAAATAAGGGCTTGTGTCTTAGATAGATATGGGATACATAAAAAATGTCTGTACTTCATTAATTAAATTAAATCATTACATTAATAAGCTGTTTAAACATTTCCCATTTAAACAAAAAGTGCCATGGCATGCTATGGCCATTTAATCAAAATCAATGAAGTTACTGTTATGAGAACTATGAGTAGCCTGATGTTTTTTCTATTTGTGATGGTGCTTTGGTATTTGAGTGGTGAAATTATTACCACTCAGATTGATAATTATGAATAAAATGGCAATATTTGAACCTACAACCTTGCACAGTCATATTATCTGATGTATCTCCAGTGTAACAACACTTTAGCAACTGAACCATACCATCTTGGAAGACTGGTACATACACATATATATATTTGGGTGATATAACATAAGTTTCAGAAAGACATTGTAGCTCAGTTGGTAAAGTGCAGAAATGGATTGGTGTATATATATTGTGTTTGTTCTCTATTAGTTGTGTGTTCAGTGCCAATGGCAAGTTAATTTAATTTAATTCCAGTATTGGCTCCATGTGGTAAGAATATTACTGCTGGGAATTGATGCTTTGGGTGGTGAAATCTAAACCACTGGAACTCAATACTTTTGAGTGGTGAGATTTTTGCCATTCACAATGAAGTGATATGTGAGTGGTGAGGATTTCACCACTGGGCTCCCTTATGGCTCATTGGTATAATATTGTACTACTGCTTTATTTCTATATGTGTTTCTTCAGAATACAAATAGACAGGCTATGTGAATGAGAGTGCCCATCAGCAGAGTCTCCTTAGCAGGCCCATTGTTCTACTATTGAATGTAAGTTGAATGATATCATTTTTTATATTACCAATTCCTTTCTCTACCCCAACCTCTTGAAGTATGCATATATGCAGAAATGAAACATGTGGTTGCTCCTTTCATCCAACCACTTAATAAAAATCTAAGCAATAATTAAACCTGGGACCTCATCATTGTAATTAATTTTAATCTCATGCAAGGAGAAATTTAACTGCCTAGCCAATTAATCATTTGGAACATGTGGTGTGAATTCCTATGTCAGTAAGCTATTGCTCTGATTTATTCTTTCTTATTGGCTTTAATTTATTTAGTATTCATTCTCCAAGACCCAAAAACATGATCTAGAGGTCTTTACATGTTATTTTTCAATGCACTGCATCTTGCAGATATCTGTTTTGCTTTAGTCTACTCTTTTGTGGGTTAAATATAGCTAGCTACATTCATATATTTGTTTCACTATGTTCAAGTATATACACAGTCTATGGTTGTTGTAGATATTCATCTGTTTGCCCCCTTTCCTTATCCCCCGGGACACACTGGCTTTGATGTTGTTGAGACTGTATCATTCATTTGAGCATTACAAAGGGTCAAAGCACTGTAAAGAGAAATCTGAGGTGATTTTTTCATCATCCATAATGGTATTCATATGCTGGTGTTATGCTTTACATTTTGCAAAAGTGTTCTATTTGCCATCTACCCTTGTGATTTACACAAATAGTTAGCCAAAATATCAATTCCGTGACACTAAACAAAAATAGGAACCATGGACCCAAAAATGGACTCGTATTGCCATGCACAGCAATGGCCCTCAGCACCAAACACGCAATTATATCTCTTTCTGTATCCAATCCACCATCATTCCATGTCCATCTCACCGAGAACCAGCCTGTCCTGTGCCAACGATAAAAATTGGCTTAATCACTTCAAACTAGAAGGCTACGCTAGACCCAGTGGCGTAGTCCCAACGCCGCAATGATTTTTTGATTTTAATCATCCTCAGAGGAAGGTACAGGTTCACTTTCGGGCATCTGAAGCACATGCTCATTCCACAGAAGCAACGTCTTACGCGCTCTCGGAATTAACTTGTAGAAGAGATCACTCGTAGATGGAGTTGATTTAATTGAAATAAGAATTGAAGTCGATCCAAAACACTACAATAGATGCAAATAAAATAAAGTCTCGTAGAGCATGCAGAGCTGGAAAGCAAATGAACAGTACTCATACAATATGAAAGATAATAACTAATAAATTGGGTATATATCTGTGTAGCAATGTTCGAACGAATGTAGGAATAAAGATTTCACTTGAAAACATTTTCAAAGCGTCTCCATGTCAGCATACATGTCTTAAGATACGACGCTGGCAGGAGGAGCCGAGGGAGCTCCCGAGATACCCGGTGTCTGTGGAGAGTTGCTCGTCGGAATAGGGGTTGATCCCCAAGGGGACCTTCCGTACGGGCCTTCTACAATAGCAGCAGGCCAAGCAGAATCGTCGAATCCGGGATTTTGGAAACCAGCAGGAGTACCGGTGCTGTACTTCCAACTTGCATCCGTAACTACGAACGTGGTATCGCCGCAACCGCAGTCGCAGCCCACGAGCTCAGCAGCAGCGAGAAGTCCAGCAGGACCGCCTGGAGGAACATTGGCAGCGTATACAGCGATGATCACGGTCGAAGTAGGAGTGAAATTGACTTCGTAGCGTTGCGCGGTGTTGAAGTTTTGACCCGAGCCAACGATCATCCCATTGACATAAAGAGTGTATGCATTGTCGGCAACGATATCGATAACCATGGAGTCAACGAACTCGCCAGCTGGGAGAGAAACAGTCTTGCGGAATGCTCTAGCGCCGATGGGAGCATTTCCAGCTGAATCGACCTCGTTGGTCCAAATCCAGCTCGCGGACTGGAGAGATGGTCCCGGATTCTGTGTGGCAGGGGGAATGGTAATAGCTAATGAAGGACTGTTCCAAGGCGGCGTTGTCGGATATGGCCCTTCGACGAATGCAGCCGGCCAGGCACTGTCGTCGAATGCAACTTGCTCAAACCCGGCTGGGACACCAGAAACGCCATGCCACTCCCCGTCAGTGACGATAGTCTGCGTAAAGCCGTCTGTGAAGCGGATCTGAATAGCTGCAAGAACTCCAGCAGCATTGCCAACATTACTGGGCCCGCCCGGTTGGTAGTTCTGGCCTTCCACAGCAAACACATTGCAACCTGGTTCAAGTGCAACACAATATCGTTGCGCCTTGGTGAGGTCAATCCCAGTGCCGATCTTATTTCCATTGACGAACAAAGTATACGCGTTATCGGTGGTAATGAGAATATTTGCAGACAGAGGCGTTTTACCAGCGGGGGCATAGTAGTCCCTGCGGAAGGTAGCGTTACCGGGAGGATAGGTGATTCCATCTGCAGCGCGACCAGGAATCCAAATCCAGTTCGCGCCGGTGAAGTCGAGCGCCGCGGCGAGGCTAGCGATGCTTAAAGCAACGAAAAGGCTTAATACTGAAATAAATATGAATTCAGTTAGATCTGGACATTGTATAATCATTAGAGTACACTTTACCTTTGAGCGATCCGAACATCTTCGAGATCCTTGGCAGGCAGACTGTGTTCGAGTTCAGCTCTGTAGTATTGCTTGCAGAGGCTCTCACCTTTTATACCTGTTCGAAATGGATCTATACCAATTCTGAGCATTAACAGCGACATTCTGAATGACACTCTAGAAGCAACTGAAGTCTATTACTTCCAAGTAGCTTGTCCCTGGTCGTACTACAAGTTTCATCGCAGACCCTTTATTAGCAGGAAGTCGTGTTAATCAAATAGCTTCTTGGACGAAAAAGAGCGGTCAGACTTCATGGAAGCTGCGTAAATACCTGAAACTCGATGCTCAGACCGCGGTATGAAAGGTGGAATCTCGCTAGATGCGCCATTTCCTTCGATATTACTAAACTGGCGCCGGAACAAGGGCGGGCGCCTAGCTATGGACACATACTTCCATGAATAGAGCCATAGCAGGTGATAGGCCCTTTCATTTGGACAGGTTATAAATGATAAATCAATCCGGACCAACCTATGGTGCAAGGCGGTCCTTGTGCGGTCCCTGGATCGGAATCATTGTTGATGTTATATGCCTAGTTGAAGAGCGCTTCGAACAGAATTTTAATGCTTGTTTCATCTGCTAGGAATCCTGCGAGAACGTCTAAGTCAATTCAAAGTGGCACCGTACAAGCAGGTAAGTCACTATAAAGTTAACGCAGAGAACTTGTGAAGATGTTTTATCATAAAAACTACAAAAACCATCAAAGCTCACATTTTTGACAGTTGCAACACTTCTGGGAACCTTGACCGCCGGCACTCACAGGAATAGGCTTCTAGATCCTGGGTGACAACTAGCGCCGTGGAGTGAGATGGAAGCAAAGCCTTCCAACGATTTCTCCATCGCGGACAAAGGTCAAATAAATAAAATCAGAATGTATTCACAAAGCTTCGGCTGAGACAAGATGGGTTCATCCCCGTTTCTGACGGAAGATTTTGGCCGAGTGGAGGATTTTAGGTGATTCGACTTGGGCCTTCCCGAGGAGGTTGAAGCACGTCGTGGATGGCAATGAAAAATCAGATTAAGTCGAGTACCCCGGCTCCATGCGTCCATAGTCCGAGCAGAATTCCTGCACTTAGGTGCAAGTACGACTAACCATAGGGTGAAGTGGTCGCTGTACAACATGGCAGCCAGAACGTTTGATCGTCGATCACCATTCGGAGTTAAATAACAAAGTATGATGTCATTTCCCACGGCATCCAGTGAATCAAACTTCTCAAAAAGAAACCTGAAGAAAACCATGGTCATTTAGAGCGAAGTGATCTGTGCTAATGAGCCTGATGGTTGGAAATAAATCATTCTGTATTTCCTTTTGATCTGAAGAAATCCCAGCGATACAAGAAGATAGCCTAATCAGCATTTGTCTAAACAATTGACTGCTACACCGGATAATTCTATTTGGAAACCCCGGTACATACGAGAAACCCCATTGTCTATTTGGAAACCCGTGTACTGATGTTGACACTTGGCCGGTCCTCCGGGAGCTCGGAACATCACGTGGTATTTAATTCCGAGTATGTCCAAGTACTTATATGCAGGTCCCAGTTGAGTCTGCAAGCAATCTACGAGTCCTGTGTAGTTGTAGTAGTCAAATATTCTGTCTGAAAAATCCCATGCCTATTCTTGGAGGAGAGGACAACAACTATGACTGTGCCCAGCTGCCGGCACAGCCTTGGTCGAAGCGAAGTGTGACGTCTGCAATAACAAGAACACTAGCAGTTAACGGTGCTTTCTAGCGACTTTGAGAATAGCAAAGGCCAAGATACCTCACACTACTATGTATCCTCCGCTTAGATAATTCTTGAAATGGATTTATTGTGTATTTGTGCTCAAATGACGAAACAGCAAAATCCACTGTAATGATGCCGTGACAATCGATTTAAACGGATTAAATTCACTACTCCGAGAAACGGAAATTCTCGTGCACTCGTTTGTTGCTTTTTATCCATAAAATAAATTTATATTCTTATAGATTAGAAAGCCAAAAATAAGTCTAGCAAATATCTAAGAGATGGTAGGACGGAAATGTTTTTTAACTTCCGAAATGGTCAAGGTGATTCAATCACTTAGTTAGCCATACTATATGCTATCAGTTCATCATCACGACCACTCAGTCGGCACGATTGATTTTCTTTACAAAAAGATGGGTTCTGACGTACAAAACTTTGCCTACACTATCTAAATTATCTAATAAACGTGTACCTGCGTTTTTTTAAGGAAACAATCACTCAGCAGCAAGATGCATTTTAGGTGGCTTGTCACGCTTATGCCATCCCGGCAAAGCAGATTTTCAATTACCGCATGCGTTGACAACCGACGCGACGCAGAGCGTTCAGCGCTGATACATGCAGCTGAGTTTTAATTATTTGATCGTCTTGATGAATGCGGACAGTGACATTAATATTATGTGACTGACGACTGAGTGGTAGCATATAGTAGTAGCTGTGACCTAGAAATTTGTCCCACGCAAGTGATCACCGATCACGGCCGGCGCCGCCGACTTTCAAAGAACCCCCACTTTCATTTTGTACGGGGGTTTCAGCTGAAACCCCTGAAAGTGGGTTTCCAAATAGAATTATCCCACTGTGCCTCGGCATTTGCCGGTGAGTACCCCTTGATGGGAGCCCCGCCTCTCAAAGTACTAATAGAACGCCACCTCTGGAACTCCCCGGACACATTGACGCCTGTATATATCCACATCGTTGCACTTGCAGTCCTACAAGTGCCTACGTCCCTTACCTTCTTTCTCAACAACCACAACTACGTCGTGCGCAACACTTGGCTCACAGCTCTTGTTCATAGGATGAGTGCCCCAGGCTATTTTACCGGAGCCAGAAATGTCGTCGTGAACGATGGAGCTTTCTACGCAGCTAATGAGGTGCATTTTATTATGAACCAACAAACATATGCAGTATGCACTAATCGATGCATATTTACATAGATGCATATCCACAACACCCAAGTTGAAAACGGTCATGTAATACGTGAGATCACAAAAGAAAGCGTGGTCGATTGGTTACGTCCCTTAGATGTTGATGAAAAGCTATGCACCGTTATCAGTCAAAGGCAACCCAACACCTGCATGTGGCTGATTGAAAACGATAGAATAAGCTCATGGCGATCTAAACCAGGATCATTGGTTTGGCTACATGGAATTCGTACGTTCATTTACTTTATCGCGCTCGTCGATATCTTCATACCACCTCTTAGCTGGCAATGGAAAAACCGTTCTTGTGTAGGTCAAAAATATAGCGTGCTGACGATACAAGTACTAAACGGTTCATATATCAAGCTCTGCATTAATTGACCATTTATCATCGACCAAAACTGCAGATGAATGCCTGGCTTATGCATACTGCGATTTCAGACAGCCTGAAAGCCAGGATCCAGTGAACATTTTCCGAACTATTCTTGCAGAGCTTGTAATGAATTTTGAAGGCAATTTCGCCTCCGAATTCGAACATCTTATAAGCTTGCAGCGTAGAATGAAGAATCCTCCTGGGAATCTCTCCAAACTTATCGATTTAATTAAAGAAACATCTAAACTGTGGAAAAATTCTTTGGTTGTTATCGATGCATTGGATGAATCCCATGATAGAGAAAGTCTGCTAAATGCTATTCAACAGCTTACAGAACACGGCCATATATCCTTCTTCGTTACAAGCCGCAAAGAAAAGGATATTTCTGAAGCTCTCGATGCATTCTCTACGATATCATTGAAAGAAGAACAGGAAAAAGTACAAAATGATATCAATCATCATATCCAGGAAGAAATCGCCAACAGGAAAAAATTGCGCAATCTGTCATCTACCTTGAAGACGACTTTGTACTCCCAGTTATCGATAAAAGCGGATGGAATGTGAGCAGTGCTTAAACATGATATAATGCATAAAGGCGCTGACGCAGCATACTGACAGGTTCCGCTGGGCTCAGTGCCAACTCGACTTCATTGCTACTCGCAAAACATTTAAAGGTGTACAGGATGCTCTCAACAGTCTCCCTACAGGGTTATTTCCTACCTATGAACGCATTCTGAATGGAATAGAAGATGCCGGAGAAGAAACTGCAACAATTGCCAAAAGGTCACTTCGATGGATTCTTGGCGCGGCTCCTCCACTGCGACTATCTCAAATTGCAGAAGCCATCATGATTGAGCCAAGAAAGTCCGCTTTAAATGAAGATCTAACTTTAATTTCATCCGATATCATACTAGAGGTGTGCTCTAGCTTACTGCTTCATGATGCATCCACGGATACGGTTACGCTTTCACACTTCTCCGTCCAGGTAAAGTCTTAAATGTGAACTTGGCCTATATGTCATATACTTATCATAACATAAATTCATAGGAGTACTTGTTTTCAAAGCATTTGGACAACTCTTCCCTCATGGATTATTACTACATCTCGTCCCATCACGTTAATCTCGACCTATCTATCCTTCTATTAACCTACCTCTCTCTTGAAGAGTTCTGTCGTGATCTTTGCTCTACCGCCGAAGAACTTCAAAATCTCATCCAGGAACATCCACTACTTCCATATGCGGCCAGATACTGGCACAATTATGTCGAACACGTTGAATTCGAAGACGAAGTGCTATTCAAAACTATTCTAGCGACACTGCTAGACCGCTCAGAGCCTCATTGTCATCACTTGATTCAACAAGCATTACATGAAAGTAAAGACTTCGCCGAGCTTACTTTTCCTACGTTCTCCCACCATTACACCAGCCCAATATACTACGTATTCAAGAATGGGAGACCATTCTGGGTTCTCAACCGCCTTCTTATCGAGCGCCCCTACCTTGCAACCCACATATTCAGTCCTTGGGCCGGTAACCCTCTGGTCATAGCATGTAAACAGTTCCAGGATTACATGATTGACCTTTTGCTCGAGCGAGGAGCAGACATCGAACAGACTATAGAACTAGAGGGACAAACTCGCCGTGGGTTGTCTTACGCAATCGATTGTGGTAACTTCTATGCCACGAGAGCCTTCATCAAACATGGGACAGATGTGAACAGGGCAATGGCGGGTGGGTGGACACCCCTTCACGAGGCTGTTGCTACGGGTTCTTTGCGTTTTGTTGAACCGCTCGTTGAAGCAGGGTGTATAATGAATCCCCAGACCAGTAGTGGAAAGACACCCCTCATGATTGCATTTGAGATGCAGCAGCCAACTATTGCACGGTACCTTCTTGACAATGGCGCTACAGTGGACGAACTCGGCGGCCTCACGCAATCGCAGATGGAATGGGCTGTCTCGGAATCATGGTACCCCCAACTACGACGTATTTTTCGTCCAACGAGCAGCCTGGAACCGTTGAATTTAAACAAGGGACAGGTGATGGAGGTAGCTCAATACCTTACAGACGATCTCCACGTTCCTCCTAAAATCGTGGCGAAGATTTTCGACATGGCTGAATACTGGATAATGTACTCTGTGGAGCGAGAAGAATTGATGATCTACAGCGAATCGGACGAGGATTATGTTTCTATTTCTGTTGTTGGTCAGACGGTCAAGCGGATCGTGTTTACAATTGTATCGCATGATCAAGGTGTGCAATCCCTCACAATAGGCTCTGCCTACACTCATGGTCATGGCCTTTTACTCCCTTCAATAGGCTTCAGCGACTATCCGCATGAACATGGATCGTACTGGAACTCATGGACATGGTTCGAGGCTGGTCATTCCGGTTCTCCGTATAGGAAACGCATACTGGCCAATCTTCACGCATCATGGAAAAGTCATATGCATACCATCGTTTGGGATTATCGCGAGCCAAAATATAAGGATTGGGTGGATGAGCTTTACGAAGGTTGTATTGTGACAGTGTATGCGAGAGCTAAGTATCAAGGATGGACTAATTACGTGGAGAGAGCGCAGATTACTGTTTATTCGTCATGTATTTGATGGTCCTTAACTCGAGCATTTTGAAAGAGTTTGTATACGTAGACTCTCACTGGGAGCGGGCATTTCTCTTCCTACTCCTGTTGAATGGACGAGCTATAAACCCGCGCCTAAGGCCTCGGTGTTAGGAGCGTTAGCGACTTTCACCGTGGCTGCAGGCACGGGTTCACAGCTCGCCGGGGGCAAGCCCCCTGAACCCCCTGGTACGCAATGCTTAATCCTAGTTTCTGCAGCACAAATCTTAATCTGAGTCCTCAAATATCTTATTATATTAACTCAGTCCA